>VXAL01011998.1:21302-245807 GCA_013399475.1 Chauna torquata
TCCCTGCATCTGAAAGGACATACCTGTTTATTTGTATACCAGGTTAGAGTTATTTGCATATGCATTTTGAAAAATCTGCCTTAGTGTTTCTTATTCTTTCTTAGGAACATTAATTTAAATCAATAATGTTGTATTTTGGAAAAAAAAAAATGCATGGTACATAACTAGCCTTTCTATGAGATAGAAATTAACTTGTCAGTGTCCTAAGAAAATGCCTTTAAGAAAAACATTTGTTTCCAAGAAAATGTCATCATTTAGACATAAAAAAAAAAAATATTGGTGTTCAATATGTTTAGTCTGTCTTTGCAAATTTTGTAAACATCTTTCTGTTTTGCCTTTGAAGAAATTTTTAAATTCTGTCAGCAACTTTGGCTGTTAGTATTGCTAAAAACTTGTGGAATTATCTGGTTAGCTACAAGATGAGTATTCATGAATGATTGTATGCTTTGAGTACTCGTGTCGGAACAAAGCTTCTTCACCTCGCTCAAGCAGTGTATCTCTGTACATACGTGAAGAGAATGTTTTTTTTCTTCATCCTAGAGTAGATGTTAATTCATAGGTCTGCAAACATAACTAGCTTTAGAAGATTTGGATTTTATTTATTAATTCTCATTGGAAATATTTTTACAAAACTCTTGTGAAAGCTGGATTAATACTCTGAAGAATCTGGGATGGTAAAAACAAAGTATTCAATTATGTGAATGAATTGAACGTTTCTAGTTTAAAAAGAGGCAAATAGGATCTGCATTCAACCATGGAAGAAAAAGATTTAAAGTTTCCTGGATTTTGGACAACTTCATGTTAAAGCTAAGAGAAATTGTTCTAAATATGGATGTTTTTGTCTTACAGCTGCGCCGCATGCAGGAGATGATTGCACAGATGCAAGCCCAAATGAGAATGAAGCCTGGTGATGATTAAGATGCTTAACATCTGGATGCATCAGGTATGACTCTTCTGACTTGTTTACACTTCTTACGTAAGATTCTCATAGTGATTGTTGTCAGTTTTGCACTTTGGACTTGCCTTTAATAGTAGTCCTAGAAAAATTGAGTGATGTTCTGGGAAGATTAGGGAAAAAAAAAAGATCTATGCAGATACTACTTTTCCATCTCTTTAAGACCTGCAAATGATTATCATCAGTGCCTTATTTTTGGATCATCTGACTTTGCTTTTGCTAGCAAAAAGCTGCTCAGAAAATTGGTTTATCTATACATAAACAGAAGTAGAGTGTTTTGGGGTATGTAGGCTTCTGAATTTATAGCAGTTTTTTCAAAGAACCAACTGAAGTTTTAGACAAACTGATTATGTGTACTGAAAGCAGAATCCCTTGATGTTACATATGATATATTGGGTGGGATCAGAGTGAGTGAAGAAAAAAAAAGTCTCATAGCAAATATTCACGCTTTCTTCAGCTCTTCTGGCATAATTTCTCTTTTAAATGCAAGAACAAAAACCAGAAGGATATGAGGAGTCTTGCTGCTTAATACTTCAGTTTAATACTCCAGTTGTGATTGCTGGTCTTCTGGAATGTAAGGCTCGAATAAAATGGATTATATTATCCCTTATGACCTTGTGGCAGCTGCCAACATTCCAAGCCTAAAATAAGGAGATTTTTGTTGCCTTTATTTGAGCTTCAGTCTTCCTGTTTATATAAAAAATAAATAAAAAATAAAAACCTCCTAAGGAATAAGCTTACTCACTGGATTTCTATTTAAGCAGAAGTTGATGGTTTTACTGGTATGTGCGCTGTGATTTGAGTGAAGTAGTTAAGGGAAAGAAGTAATTTTAAACTCAGGTTTATTACTGTTACAATTCCAAATCTTGTGGGTAGAGGAGTCTTCACATCATGTCTTCCAGCTTCCATGCTAAGATATATATTCCCAGAGCTGAAAATTTAAACTCTGAGGTTAATTTGTGGCTGACCATGCAGTGTATGTGATATCAGTGTCTGACATAAAGCTCTCATTTCCTCAGACAGGAGCTGGTAATTACGCAGCCTGTTAAATATTTTAGCCTGAACTGAAGGTCCCAAGGTTTCATGCTGACTTTATCATATGGCCAGACTCTGGCCTCTTGTGAAAATAGCTGTTTGATGCAGGAAACCTTATATAGTACAATTTATTATTACTTTTTGCAAGCAAGCTCAATTCTTTCTGCAACTTACAAATCATGCTTAATCACATGGCATCCTTTAGACTTATACTTTGTAGGAAAAAAATCACCCTAAATCTAATCGCCTTGTCCATAGTTGTTGCTTGCAGAGCATAGGAGATCTGTGAAACTGGCATCTGAGGGCTAATAGGATGCAGCATTCCCAGTAATGGTTAGCCAGCAATGGCACCAGATTCCTTGTGTTTCACAGCTTCTGGCAATACTGAATATGGTATTTATGAAAACAAATTGCAGCATGGTGTGTCCTAAGCTGAATTTGCAGCCATGGATACATAAGTAAACAAAGTTCTGAGCATGCTTATGTGTATCCAAGTGGAATGTTATTTTTTAGGTACTTTACTAATCTGGAACACATCTTGGACCACTAAATGTGTTAAGCAGGAAAGCTTTCCAGGTTTAACTTACATGATCTTGCAGTGATTTAGGTTGAACTAAATCTTAAGTGTTTTCTCACCTGAAATACTCAGTGTGAACAAATTTGAGAAGGATTTGAATGAGATCTTCATATGCAGGAGTCCTGCCCTTTCTTTGGAATCCACTAAGCTAGATTTCTGCAGCTGCTAGGGAAATCATATTGTTTGGCAAGTTGCTTTCAGGAAAGAATTTTGAACTTTTTTGTTACCCTTCAGGTACTGACTGATAGACTTTATTGTAACTTGCTGGCTAATACGCACTGTCAAAACTGCAGTTGCAGTCCTGCTAAACTAGAGTGTTGCTGTACGATTCTGTCAGTATGTTGAAGCGAGTCCTCGTCTAGAACTTAGCCCTAGGGAAAGTTCTCTCATGCATGTTAACTGACTGCAGTTTAGGAGGAATGATGATTTCAACCTCCACCATTCCCATCAGATTTTTTTGCAGTATTTTATTGAACTCACTATTTCCAGAGAAAGCAGGAAACTTATAATTAATGGTAATTAACGCAGTAGCTAACAGAACAAAAATGCCAATGCCTTTAAATATACTTGATATCTTTTTGTTCTATTGCAGCTTATCTTGAGCATCTCTTAGGCTCTAGTTTTACAAGAACTTTTAAGGGTCAGCCTATGACAGCTGTGACTGCTACTGAAAGCATTGTCTCTCTTCCAGTTGCTTTTTTTTTGTACTTTTACTTATCTTTATGCTGAGAAAAATGTGCAACTTCGTAGACAATATGTAAAGTTACTGTTTTCGCTGTTCGTATTTTGGATGAGTACATTTGGATTTATACATTTTCTTCAAAAATCCTTTAAAAATATTTTCCCCTCCTTAAAGCACATGCAAAGGTGTTTTCAGATATTTTGGGAAAAGAGCAATGTGGTGTAAATGTCTCCATGGGTAAGAGCTGGAGAGTGAACAGTAGGATAATTAAATGTGGTGATGTCCAAATATGTGAAATACCCACTTCTGGGTTTCAGATGTACTTTGGGATTGGGTAGTGAGAAGACTGCTAAATGCTTTGGGGGTTTTCTGGAAAGAGTCTAGCGTTGCATAATGATTAAGATGTGCTGAAATCAAATCCTTCCCCAAAAGACCGGCAAGTCTATATAGCATAAAATGCTGTAAAGAAGGGTTGACCAGAAGGTCTGGTTTATCTGGTCCACTTCAAATAGGGGCATCTTTAAAGATTTATGGAAAGAGTGAAGGGAGAATTTACTGCAAGCAGTTTTCTTTGCTTTCAGGCTAGTGTAAGACAAGCACAGGGGGAGTGACACAAGCGAAGGCTGTACACAGGGAATATGTTCAAAGTTTCCAAACAGAATGGGCAGATTTTTTTTTTTTTTTGGAGAAGTAGAAATCTGAGAGGGAATGAAGAAAAACAGTAGTGGAGACTGAGGAAAGGAACATGATTTAGTGAACAGTAGTGACCGGTGTGCCAACTGCAGTTTTTGACACAAGACTGTGATTACAGACTTGCTCTACATGATGGTGGTGATTGAGAACTTTTGAGAGCAGCCCTAACAAAGGTGGGTTGGTCTTACACCATTGTCTGTTTCCTCTAAATATTTTCTACAAACTGTGTGTGTAGAGGTGTTTGTAACAGGCAGTGAGAGCACAGCTAGACACCAGAATAAGGTTAGAATAAGCAGGAACCATTTTTTTCCCGTAACTTTTGATATACTAATCTTACAAGTGCATGTGAAGCACGATAAAGACTTCAAGACAAGTTTAATTTTCATTTTTTTTGCTTCCAAAATGCAAGACTGCTGTAAAGTGTAGGGGCTTATTGCTTTTTGTATTTGACAGTTCAATTGAAGGCTCAGAGAGAAAAGAGGTGGGGGGTATAATAAGTTACCAGAAACTAAAACTAAATTTGTTTTATTTGTTGATTTCAATATGAAACGCTTCTTGCATGTTGAAATAGGTTCAGAAACTAGTAAATATGCTGTTAGAGTTACCGCAGGCTATCTCAAATGAGCAACTATTATGAAAAGCTACAATTATTTTTTCCAATTGAAATGTTTATCGATGGGGCTTTCTTTCCTTTTCTGTTTCTGAAAGTGTAGCTTTTTGCAATCTGTTTTCCTCTCATTATTCTTACAAATCTGAGTTGTCTGTCTTGTACTCAGCTTCAAGATCATAGTGGGACAAAGCAGTGACAGAAGCCAGGCTATGGAAAACAAATACAGCCAACTGGAAATGTAGTTATGGTTAGGGAAACATGTTTAGGGGAAGAAAAAGGCATGTAGGATGTTAATTCTTTTAGTAAAGCTTGTCATTTCCATGATTATTTTAAAGCTTTCTGAGCTCACTAACACTGTTCTGATTCTTGATGAGAACGGTACTGAAGGCACCAAACAGCTAGTTCTTTCTACCAGTGAACTGACATCGTTTGACAGAACAACACAAAGCATTGTCATAGCAACCAGCCTTCTAAAATGATGCTGCTGAATGCTGAATTGATCTGATGAGAAATGTCATTTGAGGAAGTAAAGATCATGTTGTAGTTTTTGGCAGCTGAAATTGAAAGCCTAGAGAATGTGAAGCTTTGGCAAACTTGTAGTGTTTGGAACAACCACCTGGCACTGCGAGTGTATATTTCTCTAACTAGAAACTGGACTAGTGGAGTGCCATCGTTCTCCAGCTCTTTTCAGCTCTAAACTTCGGAGTTGTTCAACAAACCCTGCATTGATGGGCTAGCGCAAATTTAGGTTTACCGCAGAGGGTGGAATAAAATCGACTTCTGAAGTTGTACAGTACTGAATTTGTGTGGCTCCATAGGACCTTGAAGTTAACTTGTATAGAAGGATCTCAGCAGTGTCCTTAAGAGCTGCCTTGTAGCTGGTGTCTGCCCACTTGGAGCTGGTGCCTGCCTGCCTTTGTGTATAATGTGCAGACAGCTAGGCACACTTCGGATGACAGACATTATATGGCTTTTAATCCTCAGCTTAAAGAACAATAAAGCTTTCATTTGAACTTGTTCATCTAAGAACATCTTACACCTCACTATTAAGTCCATACCGATCTCAATTGGTAGAACAGTCATCTTCCACTTACAACCAAGGAACGCAAGAAGAGATGATGACGTACTTTGATTGTGACCTTGGCTGTTCTACAGTATCTCTGTCTGTGGCTTTTGACAGAAAATAAGTTGTTCAGCTCTTTCCAGGAGGGAAAAAAAGGTAGCACTTTGTTAAAGTGGTAGTCTTCAAAACATTGTACAGAAAAAGTATTTATCATTAATATGGTATATAAGTCTGGAGAATTCGTCAGGTCTGCAAACCTGCTGTACCTAAATATGGTCTATTTAAAGAATCTTGCTTGGATTTTCTTCTCTCCACAATTTCTGTATGCAAAATTTCCATGAATTTGTCAAGACATATTTCAGTAAGGAATAGAAATAGCAGTGTGTCATTTGTAACTCTGTAGGATAGATGCATCTTGAAAACTACATTCCCTTTGAGACCAATTTCCAGAACTGCTGTTTCCTCTCTAGAGGAGAGGAGAGAGATAAATGACCCTCCCACCTCCCCAGAACCAAAACACTCTCCATTTTGCAGACTTAGAAGCTTTCCAAGGAATATGATGCATTTGTAAAACGTAAAATGAAAACGTATGAAATGCCCAATAGCAAGTTTTCTGATAATTTCACTTAATTGCACAAAATTGTATCTCAGTATCAGCTATTTTGTAAGTAAATGGATTAATACAAATTGGTTTAATTTTTGCTGAGTGATCCCCGAATAGGGAGCATATCAAATTCCTAATGGGTCACTGCAGAAATCCTGTTTTGTGGGGAAATGTCGGGGTGAGTAGAAATACATTTATTTGCTTTTCAGTAATGTGTAGATGCCTTGGGAAAGATGAAGTCCACTGTACAGTGACTTTCAATTCTTGTGAATACGTGCAGTGACATGTTGCATTCCTGCCTTTGAGAGGCTTGATTTCCCTGGAATGATACAATTTAATATTTCTGCCTTTTCCTATATCTCAGTGACACTCTGCACTGGATACAGAGGGAGAAGGGAGATGTTTACTGCCAGAGTTTCATAAGCGTTAGCGAGCCAAGGAGTGGAGTACACAGACCTTTTAGGTCTGTGCCAAAGCCTAATGTGTTGTCATGGTGGGCCTGTACATGCTTCAGGTAGCTTTTTACTAAATAAACATTTTCAGAGAAATGTTTGTAATAGTTCTGGAGCTTGGAGCCTAGTATGTATATATGACTCAGTGGTGGCTATTAAGCCTCTTGGCACATTAAATTAACTAATAAATGTTGGAAGCAGTTCAAAAGCTAGTTTTGTAACTGTGTATAGTTGGCTGATACACTTATTATGGGGAAATATAAGGTGTTGTTACAGACTAGCAAAAGGAAATGGAACAAACCTGAAGCACAGCACTCAACAAAGAATAACTGAAATTTAGCTATAACCCAAAATATTAGGGTTCTGAGTAACAACGTGAATCAAAACTAGCTAACAACAGGACATTGGTGTTATCCAGTACTTATTGGTTTTGTTTTTCCAGGAATTCTAACAAAGTTTCCAAATGTTTATCCTGATATAGAAGCTCCAGGATTTAACTATAAAGCACAAGCCTTGTGGAAAGACTCAATTTCTCAAAGTTCTTGCTAGTGATTGGAAAGCAAAAGGGCTGTAGCTGCAACGTAAAATGGGTGATATTTGAAGAAAAAGAATTTAGGTCAGTAAGAAAATGTAACTCCTTATAGAATATTTCTCTCACTGGGAATTCGGAACTGTAAGGAGAGAGATGTCAAGCTGCCCTGTGTTGTAGTGGCCTTTGAAGCAGCTGAGGGGGAGGCAAGCCTATTCCTTCCTAAGTCTTTTGAAACTTTTACAAATGTAGGATTCTTAGTTGTCTGAACATGTGCATCAGGGTGCATGTTTATGTAGTGCTAGTTAGGCTACTTGCTGAATATGTTTTAGTGGCATACTGCAGAAATGTATTGTCTTTCTTAAAAATGGTGGGAATTCACGTTGCAGATGGAGGCTTTTAATAAAGATATGCGTCAGTAAAGGAGTATGGGGGAGTCTTAAAGTTTAAAAGTATAAAAATGGAGATCAAATCTGTAATGAACGGTGTCAACCTAATGCATCATAAAATATTGTATCATAAGGAGATTAGGAAGAAAGCAGTGAAATGAATCCACACTGAAAATACACAAACACACTTTGCCCAATTATGTTGTGCAAGCATAACAAATACAGGTATTGCATTGCTAGTGTTGGTAACATCAATGCACAGTTGTGCTTATAACCAGAGCCTTTATGTTTATCGGAAACTTCAATCTTTTTGTGACTGAAACATCAGTTACCATCTCCTTTTGATGTCTTTCATAACAGATTACAGTTTTGCAGGCAATGGCAGAAATTTAGTTTCTCTGTCGTATTTGAAATAACAGTGTAGCACAAGAGGTTAATTTTGCATTTGAATATTGAACGTGATTAGCAGTGTTATGGACCCTGGCTTTAAAGCCTTAACACTGGCTTACTTGTTCTGGTTGTGTGAAGTGATGGCCTACTTAAAATGCTAGGTAATTGCCATTCTCACAGTGGAAATATTTTTCGATATTTAAAGAGCAAAGGCCCCCAGTTGTCAGTTTTCTTTCCTTTTTACCCCACACTAATCAGCAACTGCAGTCTGGATGGATGCTGCGCTGTACTGTACTTGACAGAACAATGTTTTCTAGGGTGTTTCTTAATCTAAGCTTTATTTCCATTCAGATGAATGTTATTTTTTTCTCTAGTGAATGAGTACTTTTGGGACTGGAGAACTAGAGGTGTCTCTCAAGTTCCAAATACAGCTTTTTTAAGCAGGGCCTGATTTTCAGAGAAAGCGACAGTTCTGCTTTCTTCATAGCAGCCTTTTCAATTGGCAAATGACTATAGAGACATCCAAAACTGGTAGTCATTTTTGAAATGATAGGTCGGTGTCCCTTCCTTCAGCCATATCAACACTGCTGTATGAACGCTTGGAAAAATGTTTGCTTTTTTTTTTTGTTTTGCCTAAGCAGCGTCATAAGAGTATTCGTGCATAATATCAAACAAAAATTTTCAGCCCTGTTTAGATGGTGTTTATAAATTTAGTTTTTTATCATCAAAAGTAATGGTTCACGTAACAGGCAGACAGAGGTTGATTTCTCATGTGCATTACTATATAGATGAGCTGTAACACGATTCTTGTATTCTCACAGACTAAAAGGAGTGTGGGTGCTTAAGAAAGTATGCAACTAAAAATAGATTCTCAGTTATGTGTTGTTGCTATTAGACATTTGTGATAAATATCTGGGGCCAAATTGCGTCAAGAAATCGCCGTTAACATCATCTAACTCAGTTGATTTAGTTCTAATGCAGGTCTGTGTGATGCAGTAACTTAAGCGCCTGCTCCCTGGATTATGCTGCTTTGCTAGGAGGGGATCAGAATGCCAAAAACACTCCAGCGGTGCTGAGAATTTGTCCTTTCTAATGCTTTTTGTTTTCAACTTTTGTTCACAGCAGTATACGGTTCTCTAAGTGGATGGGTGCTCTGTTTTCTTTGACCAAGTGGTAACGTTCAAATGCAAAAGCCGGATGCCGCAGATCAAGACCTGCGTTAAAACAGTCTGAAGATTGTGTTGTACGACAGCTTGTTTTATATATTCAATGTTAATCAAGTTATATTGTATCTCTTTTGAGTCTTTTGGTAACACTGTCTTCATACTTATAAATGTTTTTATTATCCTTCCTATGCCTTTTGATACAGAAATGGATAGAGTATGTTGTTTGAACTAGTCATTGTGCTGGGTTTAAGGAGTTAATCGTGTATCTGCTAGATTATTCTGAACAGTTTGGTGATTAATACTGAAAGACTTTGTGGCCTGTTTACAGTTAAGCATATGTGTGTTTGCACAGTATCGTAACTTTCATTGCTCTTTTAAGCCATTCTGTATCGTATCAGTTTTTCGTAACTTTCTCTGTGCTTTGGTTACTTCTCAAGCTTCATCTCTGGTGATTTGTATTTGTGTGATGCATGAGAAAACGTACAAAACACTGATGATTCACCAGTGATGCAAAGAAGCTGACTTCTCTAAATCATTGTGCCTTAAAATATCATGAACGCTATGCATGCCAGAAACTTCTGTGGATGCCTCTGAAGATTTGTCTTCAGGTGTCAAGTATTGCTTGCTAGAATTCCTGTCACAGGCATTTTTCTCTCAGCTGGGTGATGGCATGTACCGAACCTTTTATATACCGTAACACTAATTTTCATTGAGGTTTTGTAACAAATTGTATGAATGTGGAAAAAAGTTGAATTTTGGGGTGGTTTCTGTTGCTTTTTTGTCTTCCTCTTTTTTTTTTTTTTTGTTAAGATAATCTGTGTTGTAATGGTGTAATGCATAGTGCTTGTTTGAAGGAATCGTGATAGTTATCCTGGAGAATGAAAGACTTTTCTAGAATTTGTCTATGTACAAACTGTTCTCATTTCATTTCGAAGCACTTATTTTTAAAAATGTTTTAACTGGAAGTTAGGTAGCAAGTCTTTGCATTTTTTTTTCCAAAGTTTATTAGGCATCTACTGACATTGTGTAGGTCTGTACATACCTTGGAAAATCTGATCACACACCTAGTCCATGAATGTTGCTTTGTCATTACTGAGTGTATAGCTCTTTTGCATACTTTTGTAGTCTTGTATTATAAACACAAGTGTAAATTATTTCCCAAATATGGGGTAGAGATACTTTGTCTTCTGTACTAAATTGGAGTGTCTTTCATGTAGTTATTAGCCCTAATTCTGCTGTCTGGCAATGGCTGTAAATCAGGATAGACTTAACAAACAGTTTGCATCACAGGGATGTGTATCTGGCCTGTGTTTGGAGTTGAACTATGTGAAATGGACATAATGTTGTTATCTTGGCTACTGTAATGAAGTTGAAAGAAGAAATGAGGTGACAGATTTGTTTTCAGATGCAAAACCTCTTCAGTTTTTATGGAGATCTGAATTCTAAGCATGTCTGTCTGTCAAGGGGACCAAGGTGAGAGATTTAATTGGAAACATTTTTTCTCATGAATTGTGTGCCGTTATGTGTGCCTTTCTTGGTTTTCTTCCAGAATTTTGCATCATAGTTTGCAACGTTAAATGATACACTGTCCATTTGTGCTTGTGAAAGTCAGGACAGCCAACACCCTTCCTGAGAAACCGAGACATTTAGTTGCATACTGGATTAGTTTTCTGAGCGAAGGTAACATGAAAGGTTCATCTTTCAAAAGAAACTAGTACAATAGGGAAGCAGGCTTTCAAAAGCATCTCGTCTTTAAATTTATTAAAAATAGAGCTTCCCCCCCCTCCCCCCTTTTCAAAGCAAGGCACCTAAAATCACTGTCACAATTTCAGTGTGGGAAGCCTTACTGACCAGTAGCAGATACTGATCATTGATCACTCTTTGCCTCCCTGATACCTGAGTGCTTTCCTTCCAAAGCAGACATAATTTTTGTGTTACTTCTTTGATACTGTCTGATGTTAACCTTCAGTTACGTTTGAATATGGTTTTGTTAAAATACTTCACAGCTTAATGGGGGAATGTGTATTTGTTGAGCCAAGTCTGCTACTGTGAAGGTCTCTGGAGAGATGACTCTGACTAGAGCCTAATTTCGGACCTTGCATTTCCACTCTGTTGGCGTCAGTGAAGGCAAGTCCCTTTTTCTTTGAATTCCACCCAGGCCTTCTCCTGGCAGATATTTGCCAGCACTGGGACAAAGTACCCGCAGGTAACTATTTTAATGACTGTGTTTAGCAGGATCAAGAAGCAGGCAACTGCTGTCCTTTCAGTCTTCATTAGATTTAAAGCACTGTGGCAGACCATAACACAACTCATGAAAGGCCGATTGGATTTTTGATGCCTTTAATTGTGTGGAGTCTCTAATGGTCTGTGGCTGTCTGGTATTTAAAAACAAGGAAACATGCTAACAGCTACCTCAAATATTTTCTCTGATGCTTTGAATCAATGGCTAAAAGTGGACTGAGAACAATTAATGGGTTTTTAAAAGATGCGTGGCTAGGACTGACAACTTCTGGTTTTGGATATGAGGGGTGTGTTCAATGAGCAGGTGGGAGAAATGGCAAGATAAATGCTGTGATGACTGTAGGGATTTGAGAAGTTAATATTGTGGCATCGGTGTCAGTTTTGTTCCAAGACAGGGGACTGTCCTTGCACTTGTGCAGCCGTCACCATGCCAGGCTTATCCAGTCCTGTATTTAGAAAAGTTTCGAGTCTGATTATTTACCTGATCCTGAAATGTGGAAGAAATGACCCCTACCTGCAACCGTGGAAGTTGGCGGAAGGAGCTGGGTTTCCTGAGACTTTACATCCCCACGCTTGTACCTTTATAGTTCAGTTGAGGTTCCTTTGAGCTGTTCTTAAATCGTGGGCTAGTACTGCTTTTGGAGTGTTTTAAATTCATTTGAGCTCTCTCCTGCCTCCTCTTAAAGTTCTGCTGACAGCTTTTACCTAAAATAACTTTCAATATCACTCTTAAAATGGTTCATTGGAAACAGAGCACATTCCTACTTTGCACAGTACATTTGCAGTATGATTCAGGACTTCCCACAGTATTTTGAGATGCTAAAACTGGAAGCACATTTCCTATTTATTCCATTTCATTTTTTTTTTTTATTTAATGGCGTACTCCTGCCTTTTTCTGCTCGCTGCGTTGGTTTGAGAGTACGGAGCGTGTTCTAGGCCAGCCTCTGAGCCCTCGGACGCGTGTACCCGCGCACGTTCCTCGGTGGTTTCAAGAGGTGCGTTCACGTGCAGGGGCTCGGGCGCGGCCGCGGAGCGGGGCCGGCCGCGGGAGGCCCCTCCCCGGGGCGCNGAGCACCGGCATGCGGTACAAGAGCAAGCTGGTCAACCCAGGTGAGGCGGCGGGGACGCGCGGCCGCTCCGCCCCGCGGCCCGGCGCAGCCCTCACGCCTTGTTCTCTCTTCTTTTCTCTCCCCGCTGCCGGCTCCTGCCGCGGGCATCCCGCCCTCGCCTGCCCCGCTCGCGCCGATGCGCCCTGCAGAGGAGAAGCAGGTAGGTGAGCTCCGCGGCCCCGCTCGGCACGGCCCGGCCCGGCCGGAGCCCTCCCGCAGCTCCCCCGCCTTGGCGCGGCGCTGGGCGCTGACCTGCCACCTGAGCGCAGCGCCGCTTCAGCCCCGGGCTCGGCGGCTGGCTCTTCCTTAGCGGGGCTCATCCGGGAAACGCGCCTTTTGCTTGCTTCATCGCCCTGTGTTTTGGACTGGGTTTCTTTCTTTCTTTTTTTTTTTTTTCCCTTTAGTGCCTTTGGGTGCGCTAAGTAGATTCGGATGGAGAAAGGCAGCACAGGGGCTGGAAAAGGCATTTCAGTATTAGGAGCACGTCTCCCCATCGCTCCCTCTCCGCTCCGCAGCACAGATGCGCAGGCATTCACCCAGCCGTGCCACTCACCGCTCCTCCTTGGTGCAGCAGATCACCACCTTGCAGGCGGCCAGAATTTGGGCGTTAGGGAACATCTGTTTTGCTTTGTGAAGCAAATAGCTCTTTGGAGACATGCCTTTGAGTCCTGGAGAGATAGAGAGGGTGATGCAATCAGATGACATCGACAGGTTTTTTTGATTCATCATTTGGTATTTGGAGGGATTTAGGGTGTTTTACAGGAAGAACAATTTTTCTCTGCTGGGCTTGAATGTCTAGGTAAGGGCTAAGCAGCAGAATGCTGTGCATTCCTTAGCACCCATCATCATGATATAGGCAATGTCTGCTGCACATGGGCTTGGAAAAGCTTTTCTGTCTCACAAGGGTGGGGATGGAGGCGATGGTTAACACAGGGCAGTGCAATGGGTCCATGCAGCAGCAAGAAATCCACCCATTCCCAGCCTGGCTTGCACTTGCTTTTGGGTCTAGTTTTTTCTGTCCGGGGCTATAATTCCTCATGAAGCAAACAGTTTACCTGCCGAAGCAGCAGTACTGCACAGCCCTTCTGCACCGCAGAGAAGCAAACTCATTTTGTAGCAGGTTGGGCATTCACCTGGCCACTGCATGAAATGGTCTTTCCCTATAGCACAGGCTTGGGCACTGTGAAAAGACACCTATGTGTTTTTGTGAGCTGCTGATTGCAGGGATGAGAGGAACAAAGTAAATCTAGTGGTAATAGGATAATGGGGTCTTATCAGGCATGTTTTTCCCAAGCTACTGGAGTTTTGCTAGTATTTTGTAGTTATTTGTTAGTATGTTGCTGTTATTCCAATTCTTGTTTTATTTCTAGCGGGAAACGGTGCAGACTGTGTTCTGAAATTGTAGAAAAGTAAGAATAAGCCGTGAGCTGGAGAGGAGATTTGTGACCCAAAAAACATGCTGCTCTTTGGCTTATTTGTTTTTAAACAAAGAGGGAAGCAGGTTATGTATAGTGCTCCCTTCTGTTCACTCTCCAGGGTAAGAAATGAGGTAGACATCAGAATACTTTGTTGTAGATATTATTGCAATTCCTGAAGGCCTTTGTCACACTTTATAGGCAAGAGTGGGCTGGAGTCTGTACCCCCAGGTGTCGGTGTCTGCAGGACAGTGTAGGTTCTGCTGGGGCAAAAGCAGTCTTTCCTGAGATACGTAGGTGTGTGCGTGTATGTCCATGTATTTTATGCTGAGTGTAGAGCGGGTCTTGCATGACAGAGCATAGTGAATTATGAATTCGTGCCAGCTGTGTTACTTGTGGATGGTGGAGGGAAACCAAGCTGTGAATACAAAGGAATCTGCTAAAATGAGAGTGAATGTACAAAAACACAAATGATATCCTTATTTAGCGTCCTTCAAGAGCGGGGGTTTTCTTTATGTGCCACCTTGTTCCAATCCACTCACATCTGGCAGCAGGTACCAGTTTAAAAGGTTTACTGAAGCTGCAATTCTTGCCTGAACCATTTTAAAAAAAATTGTTATAAAAGCTAAGGAGAGGGCAGTACAACAGATTGCATATAAGTAGGGTAGCCTTCAGTAAAATCTTAATGATAGTAATGCATTGCAGAGTCTAAAAAATGGAACAATGTGGTATCAAAGAATTTGCATTCATCTTCCTGCATAGTGTAGTCAGGGCTGATGCATTGTCTGGGTCCAGGGGACTCTGATTTGCGGGTTTGACTCTTAATGGCCATCATTTATAAATAGAAAATAACAGTATATTTTCTGTCTCTCTGATTTCTAGTTTTCTCAGATTCTCTACCTCTGATTTCAAAGTGTATTTGGCTCTGAACTCCCGTGCCGTTGAAGTCAGTGGAGGTTTGATACTAGTCTCCATGTGCAGAGCATCCATTTTTCCAAGGGAACAGTTGTGGTTTAGGACCCTGGACTGGGACAACCAGTTTCTGGTCTGAAGCTCTACAGCAGGCTGGTTGGTGAGACCAAGCTCCTCAGTTCAGCACCTGTCAAATTGGGATGGTCTCTCTCCTAGGAATTCATGTACCGTTGGAGCACTTTCTAAGAGGGAAAGTCTCTCATGGTGAGGCTGGGTAGGCAAATGAAGCTGTGGCTAATAACCCATGTGCGTAAGAGTAGGCCACGTGTAGGGGAAACCTAGCAATTTGTTGGAAGACTGTATTGACTTGAGAACCAAACAAGGCAGTGCAACTGATGGACACTCCACCAAAGCCCGAGGTGTTGCTGTGGGAGGAGCACAGGTGAAACCTCCTGTATACCTAGTTAAACTGGAGTCTCTTGGCACACTCCTGCAGAACACGCCTCCTAGCTCATGTTGTTGGCGTGTGTTTGTTTGGGGTGTTACCTTCCCGTGTCTTTGCAGCTGGCTCCTGCTCACTCAGGCCCGTGTCTCTAAAGTTCTTTGAAGTAATTGTTTCTCTGTAAATCACGAGGATGGGAACCTCTCCTTCCCAAGTTGATCTCTCCACCCCATCAACTTGCAAAGTTGTTTGGGTGTGGGAGCAGAGACTACCTGGTGAATCCAGTTCTTTCAGTGGGTTTGAAATTATAGGGCTGTGCCTTTTGCATTCACCTTGGTCCTTTTCTCTGCTTGAGCATATGTTGAAGTGATCCGCTTGTCAGTAAAAATATATGGGGGGGGTACTGTGTATAAAGAAGATGCTGTGCAAAACGTTGTTTGGCTGGAGGAATGGTTTCAGTGCGAGTCTGGGCATTGAGAACTCCTGAATTTGTTGCATTTGTGTCTGTTTTTGATCTGGGTTTTGTATCTTCAAAATGTATAGTTCCTTTGCTTTCTTATAAGAAGAAGAAAAGAAAAAAAGAAAAAAGCAGAGACTTCCATTGTTCCTAGAACGGTAAATATTACAAAAGCAGAGATGTCTCATTTAAAATGGCAACCGTGCCAACATAGAGCATCAATTTAAGGCCAACCTTCAACCTAGTCTTGCCTACCAGATAACTGCCTGATGGAAATCCCCCAATTCCCTGTTAATGTGCACTGAGCCACCACCTTCTCCTTTTCTCTACTGTGTTTATGGAGAGAAAAAAACAGATGGGCTTACAAGAAATGTGTAACCCCCCTCTGCATAGTGCAGAGGTACCAGAGATATTTCTAGGTGCTGCCCATGACACACTGAGTACCATTCTCAGGACAAAGGGCAGATTAGGAGGAGGGAGGAGTGGTGATTCCTGTGTCTTGAGCTAGTTGAGGATGACCTTAATGTGAAGCTCGGTTTCTGTGTAGATGTGTATGTGGTGAAAATTGATTGGCTGAGTTTTGTGAAATACATGATGAAAAGTACTGTGTGAGTGGTAGGTTCCCAAGTACAGCAGTTTGCTTCTGGGCAGATCTTGGCCTCCAAGTCTGTGCTGGAGCAGCCTGGAGGATTCTTACCTGTGTTTATATGTCTGCAGCATTTCTGTCTTTCACCTAAGTGTTTTCCTTAAAACAACTGTTATTGTAATCTCATGACTTAGGGAAAGTTCTGCTTTCTTGTGCCTATGCTTGCACAGAAAAACCAGGTGGAACCTGGAAGGCAGAGTTCTACGGACTTTTTTTTTTTAATTTTCTCAAGGTTAACCCTATGATTTTATACTTGTGATTCTTTGAGTCATTGGGAGTGGCAATAGGGATCTGTGTTCCTGTGCACAAGTCTGTCATGATCTGTATCAATTCAAAGTGGTTATGGTGATTTTTTTCTCTAGGAGAAAGCAGTGATGTTTGCATCTGGCAAGCGGGATATTTCACCACAGCTGGATAGTCTCTCACTGTGTCATAGATTGCCCTGGGTGAGGCTGCTTCACTTTGACTCTCCACATTAATGTTTCTTCCAACCTATGTGTTTTCCAACCATGATCTTGCATGCTGGCTACCAATATGTGCGTACCAGAAAGGGAGTAGCAAATTAGTCACAGAATCTAGAGGCAAATACTGGAAACACTCTTAAAGCAGCACATCTCTGCTTGTTGTTCTGCTGTCCCAGTGTATCTTGGCCAGATGTAGCGTAAGGGTGGAAGCTTTTACTGCTCTGTAAGAAGCCTCGTGTGTCTCATTCATATATTATATATACATTTTGGCTCATTTCAAAAGGCAACGTTGGTCCCTTGCCCTCCAAACTGGCAAAAGGCTCAGTGCTCAGGACAGTGTGTCAGGAGCTGGGTGGGACTGCAGCAGGTCAAGAGGTTCAGCCCTACGTGTCCTTCTGTGCATCTGTCTAAACAGTCCTACAGCAGGAGGCCCCTGTGTCACACGGATGGGTTATTCTGGGCTCTGGAGAGAAGTTCATTCTGGGCACTTTGACGTTTTTTTTTTCTCCTTTTTCTGCTTGGCTTCTTGGAAAAGGGCTGTAAAAGCAGGTCAGTACATGGGCTGCATGGTGAAACAGGACTGCTGGAGAGCTGGGTACAGAGTCTGCCTCCTGCTGCTGCACTCTCTCTTCAATTATTTATGCTCCAAATGGATGAAATAGTCATCAATACAGGGCAGGGAAAAGATTCAGCCATCTCAGTGCGAGTAGCAGTCTGCAGTTTATGAAAAGAAGTGTTTTCTGCACAGGGATTTTTGTCCCTTGAATTTACGTGAACTGCTCGGCTGCTTACGTGTGAATCCAAAATTCTGCTGCCCGTGTGTGAATTGTGCAGGGCAGTTTTGGGCAAATTAGCCATATGTGCAAGTGTGACAGATGTTGTGGTCTGATCCTTGCTGATGCTAACGAAGTAGGAGCAACCTTTGTTTAACCCCAAGAGATGTTAGTGACACTGTTCCTTAGCTGCTGGGTTGCAGCCTGCTGGGGCATTACTAAAGATCACAATTGCATAGGTGAAAATGTTGCTGCCGTCTAAATGAAGGAGAAACCCAGTCCCTGCATGCTTTTAGTCTCCAAAGTCAAGGATTCTCTTACAACCTCTTAATGTTCTCAGAAATGATACTAGCTCCACACCGCTGCTATTCTGTTTGACAGTTCTGGCAGGAAATAATAGATGTAAGGGTGTTGTGACAGTCCTGCCCCACAATTTGAGCAGAGAGTACTTGAGCTGCACTATCTGAGGGAAGGCTAGTTTAGAGAGAAGCAACCTGTGAGTCTGGTATCTTCTAGAGCCCATATGCCCACCCTCAGTTTCGATCTAAGTCACTATTCATTAAATACCCAATAAAATGGACATCTTGGAAGTCCGGGGAGGGGGGTGTTCCATATTCAACCAGCTGGTTGCTCACTGTGCCAGACCAGTGTGCCACACCCTGCTGTGTATCTTTAGAGTTTTGCTAAATTAGTTTAAAATGTTCAGTCCAAGGAGTTTCCCCAGTGGTTTTGGGTCACCCCACTGCTCTAGTGGTGGCTGCTGTAAGTATGCTGCTGCTGCTGTCAGGCAGAGCCTGCGTGTGCTGAATCCAAGCCTGGAGAGCTCTGCTCCATCTTTAATACTTCAAGCACTTCTTGCTAAGATATCTGTTAACTAAGACAAGAGGGTTTTTCTCTTATTTCTCTTCCAGTTCAAGGGACTTCTGTGCTACTTTTTTTTCTGGACAGCAGCGTATGAACTGGGGTGCACCTTCTTTGCTTACCCGCACAGCTTCCTTGCCTAACCAGCATTAGGTCTTTGTCCCCTTCCTGCCCCAGGCAGAGATTTCCTTGGGACAGTGAAATCTCACAGGATAATCCTCTGATACTCATGAAGGAAATATGTGGCATCTCTAATACATTGTATGACTTCAGATTTTTGTGAAGCATATGCAAGTTGTTTCATAGCACACTGGAATAATTCCATATGGGCTGGATTTTGTCTCTGTGTGTGTGTATGTCTACAGTGTGGTTAGCCTCGAAGCACAGGAAGAATGTTTGTCTGCTGTTATGCATTCCTTTTGTCCCAGAGAATCGTCCCTGGAGCTGTGAAGAGGTTTGCAGTCATCCTGTTCCCACAGGGATGTTCAGAAGCTGGATTTGTGTGTGGTGCATCAGAAAAGCTGGGATCAGATCCCAGAACATGTGCTCCTCATCAGTATGTGTGCTGCTGTTCATCCATGACTTGGTATCCCAGAAACATTGCTTAATATGAATGGTGGAAGGTGGTACTGAGTATGCTGGGAGGAGGGATTTGTATGTGCAATGCTACCCAGAGTGGCTGGACTGCAGAAAGCAAGACATCTTCTGTTGCTCCCAACTCAAGTAAGAGTCCTTTATGTTTTGAGGCCTGAATGGAT
Organism: Chauna torquata; assembly: GCA_013399475.1. Classification (NCBI taxonomy): domain Eukaryota; kingdom Metazoa; phylum Chordata; class Aves; order Anseriformes; family Anhimidae; genus Chauna; species Chauna torquata. The sequence goes on from VXAL01011998.1 coordinate 40,526, forward strand.
TAGTATTTTTAATTCCCCCTCTCTTGTATAAGTGTATTTCCAGTGCATTAGTTAGAATCTGTTATGGCTTGCTAACATTCAGCTCCAGACTGCAGTGCCTTCCCTCGGTGCGTCATTCCCAGCCCCTACCTGTGTGTCTGTTACCCCTGAGCGCTGTCACAGCAGCCATGTGCTGGAGGGAGCTGGGAGAAGAACATGCCAGAGGGCTGCAGGGACTGGCCTGCTGATGAGCAAAGCTTGGCTAAGTGTTGGCCAAGAGGAGCAGAAGAGGAAGTGAAACCCTGCACAAGCATCTGCGCGGGTGTCATGCCAAGAGGGGGAGGAGGATTGTTTAGCTTTAGTACAACTGCCTACTCCTGAAGTCCAGAGGAAAAAAAAAAAAAAAGAGGTTAAGGCTGAAGTTCATTTCTAGAAGAGGATGTAGCTATGCCACGCAGGGCAGCACAGTGCAGGGATGCTTGAGATGGCAGAAACCTCGCTAGATGCAGCTAGGCAGCCTTCAGATTGCATCAGCCTGGTGCTGTGCCATGGCAGCAAGGGCTAAGGGAGGCTCAGGGCTAACACTGCACAAGTACGATGTGCTGGAGGATCTCATGCTGTGGTTCATACTCGCTCGGGAGCCTGAGGTGTGAGCCAGTCGCAAGTGTAATTGTAAGTCAGAGGTGGGAAGCCCCTTATGAAAGTTTAACTCCAGCTTTTCTCTCACCTTTCAGTTTGGGCTGCTTCTCTGCACAGCTGTATTAGCTGATAGTAGTAACAGCCTGTGCCAAGACTGAAGTGGTCACCCTGAAGTTAACTGATGAGGAGACAGGAGCAGCGTGGTGGCTGACCCGTCCCTGTCTGCCATTGCTGTGGCTGTACGGTGCAACTGCTCGGAGCCAAAAAACGGGATTGCTGAGGTCCTTCGCTTGCCAGCTTTGTTCAGCTCAGATCTTTGCTCTTCCTGGGAACTTTGGGAGTGCCCTGTTTGTTTTGAAGCTTGTTATCAAGAGTGTCCAGGGTGTGTGCATGGAGCTGGGATGGCCTGTCTCTGCCTGACCCCACCCAGGGCAGCTGGTGCCGTTCTCCCAGAATGACTTCTGGCCCCGGGGAACCAGGAGCTGGGAATGCAGTCTGAGCAAATAAACCACAGGATCATGAGTGCTAGCTCCTGGAGACTGGCCATGGGGAGCGAGCCCGTTCCACTGACCTCTGGACATTCTCAGTGCAGAAGCAAGGGAGGGGAAGAAAAGATCCACTCAGCTTGTGGGAAAAGAGGCTTCAAGGGCTTAACATCTTCCTGCTGCTTTCCGTGAGGCAAAGCCCACGGCGGTACAGATGTGGTCTGTGTTCTAGTGACTGTTTCATTTTGCCTTGCAGACCCCTGATGCTCAGAGCTGTGTGAGCACGCACAGGAGAGCAGGCCAGGCCTGCTACTGCTTTAGTTTGTATTACAATTGTTTTTAAGATCATTTCCCAAACAAGTCGCTTCACTTTTTTTTTTTTTCCACACATTTTGTAATGTCTCCTGGCTATTCCCTCAGTGTGGGAACTATTCTAATCCTGCTTGCTGTACTGAGCTCATTCTTGCCATGATGCACACACGCGAAGTCTCTTGTAAGATCTTGCAGTCTTACATTCACTTTTGTTTTAAAATAAATTACATACTACATAAATTATATATCCACTTGAAATATGACTCACAAAGTTGGGCATCTCCTATTTGCCTGTCCCACCTGTGTTGTCCCCTTGGCTGTGCTTTCTGTGTAATTTAAAGCTCTCCTGGGTCGTTGGGAGTTAAGTGGTGTGAAGTACTGGAAATGTAGATAAACAGTATTGGGAATGCCCATCCGGACCAATAGTAATTTCCCTCTGCCCAAGGCCTACTGAAAAAAATGCCAGAGAAGTTTATGGCTTTTAGGATCCTATAAATTCTCAGAGTTTCATGCTGCTCAGAGGAGCTGGTGCCAACTGGTCGGGCAGTAATGCACAAAGCATCGCAGCCTTCAGGGAACTGGTATTTGCCCTGTTTTCTAGGGAGTGGGCTGAATCAAGGCTGAGGGGAGTTAAACTCTGAATGATATAGCTGGCCTGTAGCAAAGTCCTGCTGCTGCAATTGCACAGTGCTGAGATGAGCAAGAGATGAGCATCATGGCAATAAGAGAGATGCTGTCTGAGATGATCTGTTACTTCCCAGAGGCTGCACTTAAAGTCCCGACACTGCGTAGGCGGTTTCAGCGACATGACTGGAGCAGTGCTCTGGCTCCCTTGGCTGGAGCACATGGAAGGGAAACTGCTCATGCCTCACTCCTGAGATTAATACCTTTGCTGTTCGTCTGCTTACTTTAAAGAGCTCTCCTTCCCTTGAAAGGAGCCCTTGGCAGAGTGCGTATTTACGAGGGAAGTGGGTATTGGAGAGAACAGTTATTTAACAGGACTTGGTGCTTCTTCTGGGCAGTTAATCCAGGCACATGCCTGGGAAAGACTCCAGGTCCACTGAGCAGCCGAATGCTCTGGATCTGCTTTGGTCTGCCAGAAGCCCTGGAGCTGACACTTCAGAAGCTCAGACCAGGCCCACAGAGGCGAGAAAGCCAGAGGTATGTTTTCTATGTACACCCCAGTACTGTCGCATTGATCTGTTTGGGATCCTCTGAAGCATCACTGCTATGAGCAGGACATGGTTTCGGTGCAGCAGGAGTGTGTCCTCTTGTCACCCGGATAAGCCTCATCTGGCTTGCCCCACCACGCTCAGCTCACACTAGGTTCACAGCATTTGACTTCACAGGAGTTTAAATAAACCAAAACCAACTGGATGGAGCTCAGGGTTCCTCTTCCTCAGTGCCTGCTCTGTTCGGCCCTGCTGGTCCTCAAACAGAAAGGCTGCATGCCATCTCTTAGCTGTGTGATGGCATTATTTTCAGCAGCCCTCATTAATATCAGTGAAAGCCTTTCTGTTTGAGCTGGTAGGGCCAGTCCTCAGCAGCTGCTCAAAGGCTCCGGCCAGTGCCAGGCGTTTCACTGCTGAGTTTGAATGGCCAATGTCATTTGAACATCTCCCTGTTCCTCCTGTGGTCACACTGTCATGGGCAGGTGTCAGTCAATAGCAGAATTGTTCTCTTGGTAAACAAGCGATGGTGTTATTGGTGTGGTACTTCATGTAGCAGCAGTGCAGTGTGTGCTTGGGGTTGCTGATGAGGGGTATCATGGGCCTTGTTGGTCTGAAAGCTTAGTGAACCATCTTGTTTTTCTCTGCGAAGTGCATGGGTGTTCCTTCATGTATGCTGTTCCTGTGCTGCACCTTACGCTTGGACATGTTTGGTACTGAAGTGTGTCCCTGCAAGATGGAGCTCACAGCACAGAGGTGGGCATTTTGGGTGACTCGGATCCCATCTGTCGTGACGTTAATGACAGTGGATGTCCAGGAAATGTCTGGGTGAGGCCCCTGCTCTTGCTTCCTCAGACACCCCTAGTACACCCAAGGGCTGGGATAATTTGTAGGGGACCTGTGCATATTTGGTACACAGAGTCTGTTCCCTGGGGGCTTAGGGCTTTCCCTTATGGACAAATAGCTATTTTTCTTTCTTTCTCAAAGAAATAATAATTAGGGCATCCACCCACCTCTCGGCTGGCATCCTGCACTAATAGGCCAGCAAGCATTTCCTCCAGTGGAGAAAGCAGGTCTTGCTTTATATTCCTAAGGCAGTGGTTTGTAAATGAGCCTGAAAAGAAAAAATATTTCCCCACTTAGAGCAAAATTACATCAGAGAAGAGTCCCACCACAGTTTCTTAAAGCTGGGCCATGAATTTGGCCTGACGCTGTGGATTTGATCATGTACAGTGGGAGTAGTCTGTTCCGGAGATGTGCAGGTGAGGGAGCATTACCCTGTGTGCACATAAAACCAGACCTCTTCCATCCCCACCCTGTCCCTCAGGACCGAAGGTTGGAAATCCTCATGTTACAGATTTTGCTTTCCTCTTCTTATCTCCTGAGACTGTGGGGTTTGCTCGACTTTGTGTAGTCTGAGGGCGTGTGAGGCTACTGGGAGCTGTACGCACAGCCGCGCTGGCGGCAGAACCGTGTCTCTGGGTTAAGACGGTTTTGTTTGGGCTGGGGACTCGAGGAGGGTTGCCAGGTCTGGCCAGTGTGGTGTGACATTTAGTGCTGCTGTGAGGGGGTGGCATGTTTCTGACAGGACTGTGAGGGGCAGTGGGGGGAGATCCCACCACAAAACGTGACTAGAGAATCCCAGAAAATAAATCCCAAGAGACCTCTCTTTGGCCTAGTGAGTCAGAGCCCGGGCTGGGAGCCAGAGAAAATCCCTCCGTGTTGGGCATATAACATTGGTTCTGGGATTTGCTTGGAGATGTTTAGCCTTGGATTCTTAAAAAATACAAAGGTTTGACTTCCTGCTGTGCTGCAGGTCCCAAGAGCTATTCATGGGTATCTAATCTGAGTTTGCACCCTGTTCTCATTAAAAGGCTGAGTGGCTTGTTAGCTCGTGGCCTGCTGTGGCTGGCACTTGAGCTTACACTGCATGGGGGATGCTGTGTCTCTGTTAACTTGCTGGCTGGGCTGAGCGTTCTTGTCTTGCCCTGCTCTTCCTTCTTACCTGTGTGGTGCTTTCCATTTCTTTTGGATTGCCTCATAGGAAAGCACAATTCAGCAAACGCAATTTTTCCATTCCATTGCCTCTAAGTTCTTTCTAACATTGGGTATTGCTGTGCTTTGCGTGTCCAACAACCACAGCATTTACAGTCAAATGACTTTGTCTCATCTAATATCTTCTTTAGTCCTGTTTCATTTCTCTGACTTCCAGAAATCCATTATAATCACTTCAAAGGTGACATTTCCATGAACTCTGCTCTTCTAGTGCCTGTTCAATTAATGCCCCCCATCTTACATCTCCTGTACTTTACCATTCTTGTTATTTTCAGGTGGAGCCCAGAAAAAAAGTTGATGAAATCAACACCACCATTTAAAAAAAAAAAGTCCGCAAGATGAGGATTTTACAATTAGCTGTTTGTTCAGACCAGGGCTGTGTTAGTGAGCCACTGCTAACAATTTTGCTGCAGGGCATGTATAGATTATATTGATGGCTCTAACTGGATAAACTTTAAATTACAGTGGAAGTCAAGACTGAAATAGCAGTAAGACCAGTGCCACAATAATGTTGTCTGCAAAGAACAGAAGTTATCAAGAACCCAGTTTGTTCTGCGTGATTGGGCTGTGTCACTGATACAGCGACGTTAGTTATTCAGTTTGGGGCACTAACCTTTTACGATTGATTTTCACTCAATTTTGGGGGGAGCAATTGTTACCATAAGGTGGAAAGGTTTATAGGAGGAGTGGGGCGATACGTTTCAGAATGTGTTTCCTTTAATGACCTTCTGCAAGATTTAGAGCTTAGCTGACTGTCTCCTACAGTCCAGTTCTGTGCGAAGGTTTGTTTCTAAAGCCATGATTTTGGATGACTGGAGAGGAAAAATGCCTCTCAAATCTGGTAGAAAATACCATTCTTGAGATTTTGTTGGAAAAATAGCAGTATTCCAGATCTGTCCTGGTCAGACTGGGTTGCCTGGTCTGGCCGTGTTAGTTTATGCTGAGTTATCGCTGGTGAAATTTGCCAGAATGGCAGAGTTGGGTTATAAACCCCATGCGTTTGTGGGAAGATCATAAGAGCAGCTCTGATGTTGTTGTTCCTAGTGCTAAGCACAATGGGGCCTTGTGGCTTGACGGCAGGGGTTATTTGGTGTTTGTATGGTGATGGTGTCCGTGAAGCCCTCTCCTGGGCCGCAGCCCTGCAGTTCGGCGTTGTGCCGCCCCAGATGAAGCGATCCTACTCGCGATGCCTCTGAGACTGTCGGCATGTTCTGGATTAACCAAGGGGCTGACATGTTCCTCTGGACTGGGCTGACGTGGAGATGAAGGGCAATAGGATGAGACATCAGCTTTTCCACAAAGGCCACTGTCAAATACGGTTATTTTAAAGACAAATCTTTTAGGCAGTTTGCAATAAAATACAAATCTACAGCCAGATTTCTTTGAGTATGGATGAAAGTACCTAAGTCCTTTGAAAGTGAGAGAGGCTAGGGACCCCTGTAGTTTTACAGATTTGGCCTTGGTGAGCTGTCTGCCACTACTCTCGCCCCCACCGCTGTAGCTGATCTCAGTTGCTGTGTAGCAAGAGCTCTCACCATCTCCCACAAGCAAACTGCTGCTGAGGAATTTACACACCTGGTGCCAGACTTACAGTTGCCTTTCATGTGCTGTGGTCCACGGATTAGGTCCAGGAAAGGGGCTGGCGAAGGAAAATAACTAGGAAAATACTGCAGGAGGTAGGTTCCAGGCTGCTCTGAATGGTCCTTTCATCTCTGTCTCAAAAAAATTAATAAGAGCCATAGCTCTTGGAAAATGGCTTTGGAAGGATCAATCCCCACACATACACAATTCCATACATCTGGAGGAAGGAAGCGTAGTTATTTTGTGTCTCTCTGTTGTGCTGACCTGTTAGTTTTCTTGTATACTTCAAATTGCAAGCCCTTTGGGGCTGGAATTGCCTTTGTGCTCTGGTTCAGGATCTTGCATATGGGGATATGCTCTCCAGGAGCATGTAGCTGATTGCAATCCACTCCCTGGATAACAAATTCTGGGCTGCAGAGCAAGGCAGTGCTTTACCTGGAGGCTGGATGCTTCTGCCTCCCATGTGCCTGTCTCTGCTTCACCTAGACACGTCACAGTACAGAAAACTCTTGCAAGCTTTTCTATTGCAGATCTCCTCTTACCTTTTTGCAGTATTGATAATTGAGGACATTCTTGCCTGATTGAATTCCTGTGCCCTGCTCTTTCTGGATATGCGAATGACATCAAGGGTGGCTGGGCAAAGAGTCTGAGAGAAGGCCAGTGAAGCAGCTGTTTGCTATAGCAAGAACATCTGTATTGACTGGGCTCCCTGCAGTATGGGAGTAGGTGCTTTCACCTTTAAAATCCAATTCTAAATCTCTGTGTAAACAGTGAAATAGGATCTGCACCGGGGGAACAGTTTGTATAGTTAAATCTAAGCATTACTGGAAAAGGAAAATACAACCTTCGTCATCTCTAACTCTGCCAGGGCACTGATGTCCTTAAGTCTGTGGAATTCCTTTGCAGAGAAGAAGCCTGGTTTGCCTGGGAAGAGATTTTTTTTTCTGGAATTGGGTTATTTTCTGTTGCTTTTAATAGATTAATGAGTTCACAGCATCCCTTCCGTATCCTCAGGTCTTGCTGTCCAGAATGTTCAACAGTCCACTAACTTATAGGTTTGGAAAGTACAGGGTGTGTATTTGTATATTAACCTTTTACCTGTGAGTTCTTCAAATATGGCACAGTCTGATTGTTGTTAAGCTGCACTGAGCAAAGCCTTTGCTTTCAGACTGAATGGCTTTTACCTGTATATTGAGTGAATGTCCCCCCAAAAAACACCCAAGTGAACATATATGAAGTCTCTGTAGGAGCTTTAGTGCATGCCTGCTCTCACTTGCAGGATTATTCATGTACGTCTGCTTTGAAGATAAAATGGCTGCCTGTTCCTGCACACAAGGAGCAGCTGAGTATTGGAAAAGTGTGAAGCTTACAGGAAGCAAGAGGTCTCCTACAAACAGTGTGGGTGGGTTTTTTTGGGACAGAGCATGGCTGAGATCTCTCCAGGGTGTCTGGATGCTGGGTGAAAGCGCAGCCCTTCCTGAATGCCTCCAAGCCCAGGATCCTTGATAGCTTGGCAGGATTGCTGGCGCCGCCAGGGTAGGCTTGGGTGTTTGTAGTGAAGTTCTCCCCAGTGCCATTTCAGAGGTGGCAGAACTGAAGCCCAGGATATACTACCTCTGCATTTCTGCCTGGAGGCTGTGATTTTTAGGGATATGCAGCAGCTGCTTTGGTGGAGGAGTGGCTCCACTCCTCTGTGGTTGGGTCAATCACACAGCAACTGAAGCTTCCCAGAGGCGTTTGAGCCTCAGGAGTCCCCTTAGCCCAAATGTTTGACTTCAGGCCTGTTTCTGTCTTGTGCCAGTGCTCCTCGGGGCAGTGGGGTGTGAAGCACACCCTACTCAGCTCACTGCTGATGGAGCTCTCCTGTCGGGAGCCAGCAGGCGCTGCTGTGTGGGAGGGCTGTGGCTCCTCGTCTCCCCAGCAAGGCCACCTGTCTGTTGGATGTTTGCTTCCCCACCAGATCCTTGCTATGTTGTTGGCTCCTGCTGGCATCTTACCAAGTTACGGATGTGAGGCTGGAAAGAAGCTGGTGGGAATGCAGCCAGGTGGGAATGGCTTGCTGCTTCCTCTACCAAAATGCGTCTGTCCTGCGGCATTTTTATTCCTAGTTTGTGCTGAAGAAGACCCACCTGTACAACCCATGTCTCTGTGCCAGGAGCCAGGATTTAAAAGACAGGTTCCTTTCTCTGGTGCCCACTGCTTCTAGAAGGGCTGAAGCCCATAAGGGAGAAAGCTCTTGCTTTCATTATGTTCTTGGCTGGTTGATATCTGGAAAGAGGCTGTGGAACAAAGGGCTTTCTAGGAGAAGCAGTCATGTACTTCTCTGGCTGTTCAGCTGTAGGGATGTTGTGTGATCTAGAGAAACTAGCACAGGGCTGGCCGTGCAAACGATCCTGAGTTCCAGTCTTTTATCTGCTTGCAGGAAATCCTAGAAACAAGTGGCATGTGATCCATAGCTGTGTACGCAACATACTGTGCCACTTGCTCCTCTCTCCATTGCATTTACTGTAGCTCCCATTATTCCACAGTAGCGAGAAGTTATCATGCCCAGGGTTGCTTTGGCGAGCTGCTGCTGTGGCACACATTCAAGGCCAAGGCCTTGTGCATTTTCATGCATGGGCTGGAGTTGGTTTGGGTCCAAACAGCATATGGGTTGCAGCAGCTGTATTTGCTCACAAAATGGCCCTGTGCACAAGGTGGCTGCCATTGCAGTGAGAGACAGGGAATTGTGGAAGGGGCTGGCAAAACCTCAGTGCCTTCCTCTGTAAAGCAAAATCTGGGATGAGGGGACAAAAGCATGGCCTTAGAGGAGGGAACTGTGTGACCATGATGTATCTTGGCCATTACTGTCTGAGGCACTGTTGGACGCTGTGGTCAGTTTAGTGCTTCCAAGGATGAGACACTGATTCATCTGTGGTCAATGTGTTTTTAAAATGATGCCACTAAACAGTCAGTCTGGTTTCTCCTTGCCAAGTGTGGCCGTTGTAAGGCTCTTTTCCTTAGGACACCCCTGTGCTGGTGACCTGAATTTCCATCCACCTTGCTCAGCCTGGTTCCTTGAGGTGTTGGGTTAAGTATCACCTGATCTGGATGTGAAGTGAGAATCCTGTTGCCACCGTGGCCAGTGTGGTGGCCCATTTCACATTAGCGGTATTGTTCAAGTAGTTCACTGCAGTACTGACAGCAGCACAGGTCACCAACACTGACTGTCTGGAGGCCTACAGAAGTTTTACAGTCTGTGTTGCATGCTCAGCTGTTTGTGTCTCTGCCGCCTCCTTTAGAACTAGTTCAGATCAGCCTGTGCTGTGATTGCTGCCCAGGTTCCCAGCACAGACCTGTTCTGAGATCAAGTTTGGCAGCGTGCTCCAGGCATGGACACTGAAGAATGGGGCTGTGCTGCAGAGGCCACAGGGTTTGTGCTTAGTGCTGAGTGGATGGGATTTGTTACCAGGACAAATCACTTCGAACACCATGTGTATGGGGAGAAAGAGTTGGGCTGCTGCAGTGCAGGCATTTGAGGGTCAGCAGTTGGAGCTGGGCACAAGGTGGAGCAGTGTGCCTGAACTCATGTAGCAGCACCAAGCTGTGATTTCTCCCCAGTGCTCTGCTTGGGTTATATTTGGGGAGCTGGGGCTCAGGCATAGTCCTATGCAGCTTGTGCCATACCCTGCTGTTAACTGAAAGCAGTTTCTGCCAGGTTCTGTTTTGGAGGGGAGGTGGAGGGTTCGGGTGGCAGCTGACTGGGAGGCAGAGATTAATGAAGTGTTGAGCTCTTAATGGGGAACATGCTCTGTTGATTTGGGTTTCCCTCCCCACCCATCCCACTCTTTTTATTCTGTGGCACAGTCTTGAGAGCAGCTTGAGAACGGAAGTGATTTCAGACTGGAGGTGACCTCATCCATCTCCGAGGTGGAGCAGCATTTGAGCTATGACTGCAGCTTACATTGCTCTTTGAATGGTGCAGGCAAGAGGCTGAGGCTCTGGGGAGAGCCCGGTGCTTCCCACTCAGTAGAGTGCTCTTGGCATGTATGGGGTAGGATCTCGTGCCCTGCAGTGTGCCAGCCGCTGGCCACTCCTCTCCTGAGGACCTCTCCCTGCGAGGTCATGGCATCTCACCCCATTTGCCAGGATTTAGGTCTGCTCAGCACCATCTGAGCTGCCGTGCTGCTTGGGGAAGGGATGTAGCTGTGGGGGGGGCTGGGCACGGGGCACCCCACTGCCCTGCGGTACGGCTTTGCAAGTGAGGTGGGGGTGGCTGTGGGGTGTTTTATCTTTCTGGAAGGAAAAGACAACACTGCGGAGTCCAAAGAACACAGCTGGACAAGAGGCCTTGCTGGAAATACCACATATCAGAGCAGTTCCTGATGAAAAGCTAGGCCCTGTTCTGCAGGATGCTGAGCCATGTCCAGCTGGAAGACTTGCTCAGTGCTGTCCTGTGCAGGTGCCCAGGCTGCAGGAAGGCGCCGAAGGTGTGTGTATGGTTGGAAGAGTCCCTGCTGAGATCTTTATATCTGAGGACGCTGTGGACCAGTGGAAAAGGGGATAAGAGCCTCCAGGAGACTTTACGTTCTAGGAGTGGAGATGTCGGTGGGAGTGCTGAGGAGCTGGAGCATAGGGTGGGAGCCAGCTGGGTTGTCAGCTCCAGGTCCCAGGCAGTGCCGGGGAGCTCAGGAGAGCGCAGGCAGAATCTGCTTGCAGAAACTACCAGAGAATTCTCCCTCCTGACACGGTAGAGGGCCCTTCTTCCTCCTGCCTTGATGTCTGCTCCTCTGAGATGGCCAAGATTTTCTCTTGCACAGCTGGAGCCTGAAGTCCTTGGACTGTGCTGGTGTCCAGCAAGCCCAGCTCAACCCTGGCTGCTGGAGCTGGTCTGCCAAGCACAGCTCTGGACTTCAGTAAATGACCGTATGCTCTAGTAAAGACAGCCTCCGAGCGCCGTCTCACAAGTCATGCGGGGGAGTCCAGCCGCTTCCCCTTAAGCCTAGTTGTCTTCTGGCTCAAACTCAAGCTGGAGAGATGCTGGGCTGTGGCAGACTATGGCTGGGAAAATAAAAACAGTCGTCTTGTGTTTCTGTGGCTGTGTCGCTGCAGAGGAAACTCCCTGTAGCTGGGTAGGCAGTACTGGGGGGGATAAGTTCACTGGAGGAATTTGCTTTTCTCTTGGCTTCATCCCAGGTGGTATCAAGACTCCATTGCTGAATAGAGAGAATTTAACCCTTCTTGGGATCCAACAAGAGATCCCCCTCCTGTCCTGCCCCTCTTCCTTCTTGCACTGGGAGCAGGGACTGGAAACAGGTTCCCTCACGTGTGTCACTGTGAGGATGAGAGTTTACAGTTCCATTTTCCTCCTTCCTGCTTGAGAGCTGTCTCCATGCCTGTGTGTGATGGAGCAATCTGAAAGTGCGTGGACAAGCAGGGACTTTGCTTTGTCCCCTCTGCTGAGCATCCCACAGCTCTGCCAATGACAGCGGAGTGCAGTGGCAGGTGAGTGTGGCCAGATGGGTGACAGAGGAGCTGTGCCACGTCTCTGAGAGGGGCTTTGGGTCAGCAGAGCCCTGAGGGAGGCTTGTGCTGCTGTTGGTGATGAAGGACCTGCAGTGCCAGTGCTCACTGCTTGGCTGGGCTCAGGCCCTCGGCACTTCCCTGCCGTCTGCGCCTCCTGTGTGTGAGCCCCAGCAGCATCCCAGAAAGGAGCCATTGAGCCCCGAGCCCGGCCAGTTGCCGGTGTCAGTAGGGTACAATAAAGATGATGTATCCAGGCGGCAGCCTGGGATGGGCTCGTGTGTCAGAAACAAAGGAGCCTTTGTACCAGGCACTGCTGTCAGCAGGAGGTTTGTCAGCTCTGGAGCTGCGGTGCTAATGCAGGGCTCTGCGCCCAGCCCCGCTGCGCTGCTCTGGCCTCCCCCCAGTTCGGGGCTAACCGGCAGCCTGGTGGCACGGTCTCCGGTTCTTCCTTTGCTGCGGGTGGTCTGTGCAGCAGGTCCTGCTTGCCAGAGCATGGCTCTGCCCGGTGGGCTGAGTAGCTGCAGGAGGCAGGACTCTCCTGGCCTCTCATGTCCTGGTGTTCAGCAGCGTGGCTGCTCTGTGCCACGTGTGTGGCCCTGAAGTTGTGTATGCGCAGGCCGTGTGTGTTCCCTGCAACGCGCGGCGTCCAGGAGCAGCCCCAGGGTGACTGGGGCTGTAATGAACCAGGATGGCAATGGCAAGGTATCTGGGGCTTTGAAGAGAAGTGCCTCTTAGGGAGAGTTCAGCAGAGCAGGGCTGAGTGAGTTTGCTTGACGTTATGTTACAGCAGAACAAAGTCAGGTTGGAGGAGAAGGGCTGTTACAGTAGATATGCCACAGGAGGATACACTTTAGCGAACAATCCATCTTTTCCGGCTGTTGCAGATGGACCTGAGGTCTGCCCCTGGGATCCTTTCCCCTGGCTGCTCTCCCGTCTCTGGTTGCAGCTTTGGTGCCACGCTGGTGCAGAGCTCGGCGTGGCCGTGTCTGCAGGAGGTGCCTGCCAGGGCGTTCAGAGCTGCCTGTCTCCAGCGTAGTGTTAGTTGGTGGCTGGAATGTGAAACCACAAATGGGCTGAGAAGCTGGTGATGGGGTTGAGGCAGTAGGACAAGATCATGTTGGGAAGGATCCCCTCCATGAAGTTGTGTTGGATGCTCCGTGTTTTTGATTTTGTGGTAGTTTTGTCCAGCTGGTTGCCACTACTGCAGTATCACAGTGTGCTCCTGCTGCCACGTGGTGTTCATGGCATGTCCTGGTATTTCATCTTTTCCCAACTAAGAGCACTGTTATCCAGGAAAGCTCTGTTCAGCTGCCTCTAAGCAAGACTATGAAGATTCTGTTGGGGAGGAAAGGAGAGCTTAGTGCATGTTCTGCCAGTCTGCCATGATTGCCAATCTACCACAGACACCAGCTCTTCCAAAGAGAGGAATTGCTGAGGGGAATCATAGGGCCTAGGAGGGCAGGCTGAGAGGAGCACAACATCTCTTCTGGCTCCAGAAAACACAGTGTATGCTCAGAGAGGAAGTGGCAACCACAGGAAAAGGGTAGTTACTGAACCCAATTTGCCAAGAATTAAGCAATCTGTTTCAAAGCATGAAATCTCCTGTTGAGCAAGAGAACTGTTTTTCTCTGCTGAAGCAGGTGGAAGTGGTAAAATGAGGAGGCAGAGACCTCCTGCAGTTCAGCTGCCAAACAGGGCCAATGCTTCCCTTAACCCTCCCTGCACATGGTGCCCCCATTTTTCTCCCTTCCCTCCTACTGGTACTGTTTTCAGAAGCAATCTAAACATTCCCATGCCACACACTGCTGTTTTTATCTCCACCGTCTGCTCTGTGCTTTTGTGCTGGCTAGGACTGGTGCAGACACCACTGGCATGCCTTGCCATTTTTGGGGTAGGTGGATACCTCGTTGTCCCAAGCATACGTGAAAATAAATACATGAAAAAGGAGTCTAGATAGAGATTGCTCTGCCCAGTGCGAACTCTGCGGGACCCTGATATAGAAAGAGAGAGGATCTGGTAGCTGTTAATGTTGGAATCCTGGTTCATCGGTGGCAGATTCTTTTTGCCTGTGTAGAGGGCAGACCAAGAGATGTGGGAACAGCTTAGTCAACCCCTCCTCTGCTGTGGTGCCATGCAGAGCGAGTGATTCAGCGCAGTTGTGCGGGCTGCTGGGAGCAAGTTCTCTGTGCCTGCAGGGAAGTGGCCTGTGGATGAGTGTATGACAGAGCTTGAGAGCAAAACCAAACTGGGAAGGCAGCCGTGCCTCCCAGGTGTGTAGTCTGCACAGAAGGGATGTACTAGGTTGCTCTGGGGAGACAGAGGCAGACTGGCTGTTCAGTCCCTGTCCACTCAGAGGAGCAGTGTCTCTCTGGAGTCCTTTGCGGCTGCTCCTGTGAGCCAGCACGTAAGTGGAAACAGATGGCGTCATCTCGGTGGTTGGTAGGAATCTCTCACTGCTGCAAAACTGCTAACGAAGTTTGGGGCTGGACTGAAGCACACCGAGGCTCCTGCGCTGATGGGACACGCTGTCTCACGGCTTTCCGCTGGGGTGCCTGTTCCCACCTCTGTGTTGCAGAGCAGTGTGAGGGCTGAGCTGACCTCCAAGCCTGGCGAGCTGTGGTGCTTCCTGTAGCAGCCTCAGGCAGGGTGTTCATTTGGGTACCACAGAGCCATCAGGACCTTGTCAGTGTCCATCAGTCTTGGTAAATAATCTGTATGGGCATCCTTACTGGGAGCTCCAGACCCTGCATACTACACCTGCATTGTGGAAGGACATGGGTAGTTCTCTGGTATCCAGCACAATCTCTGCTAAGACTCAGGAAGCTGCTTCTCCATCCAAGAGGGCCTTTTGCTCTCTTTCGCTACAAACTCAGGCTAACTATTCATATTTTTTCCATATCGGTCAGCATCTCTGATAAGGAGAAGCAGTGCTCAGCAGTTACTGACTGCTGCTCTTAAGGTTGAAAGAAACTTCACTTAAATTCCCTTTGGCAGCACAGTTTGATTTAGATTTTCAGTGACTTGAATTTTTCTCCCATCATCACAGCGTTTAACAAAATGTAAATCTCTGGTCACGCTGCAAGGCACAGAGAAGCGGTGATTTGTGCAGCAGAGGAGTAACCAAGCTTAGTGTTTGCTGGAGCAAGTCGGTGGGGGAGAAGGGGACAGGAAAGCGTTGGACAGCATCTCCTGATTCCCTTTTTGATTATTCTGATGGCTTCATCCCGAGCTGCAGCCTCAGTGCCTGTGCTGGTAGAATGCAAGGGGCCAGTGTGAACGCTGGATGGCCATGCGGCTGTAGGTGGCAGCCAAGGAATGGAACAGTCAAGTTCCCCAGCCTTTGTCCATTGGCCTAAGCTGCGCAAGCCTTGGGCTGTAAAAATTTAGATGGTCTTTAAAGTGTGGGACTAGCACAGCTGTTTGCTGCTTTGCAGCCCTTACCTTTTCTTCTTTTTTCACGCAGCCGACTGCCAGGCTTTGTATCTGTCTGGCCGGTCGCACAGCTGCATTGGCGGCCCTACAACAGAGCTGTGCTGGGGACTCGTTTGGGTCAGTCGGGGCTGTGACCCCCTTTGGGAGCACCATGCCACGCTGCCGCCATGCAGCCGCAGCTCCAGTACCGCGCGGTCGCTGGTGTGCGCGGTGTGCCAGGCCTGGGAAACCTGGCCAGGCTGCAAGTGGCGGAGGAGGCACCAACCTCTCAATGGCTGCAGTGTCTCACACCTCGTGGGCTGCGAGCCTGCCAGCAGCACAGCTGGGTAGCGCTCGATCCAGCGGTTGGAGGATGGCCAGCAGCACACGGGCGCAAAGCTAGGGGGGAGAGAGTCAGTGGCAAGCTCCTGAAATCTCAGAAGCATTCTCAAAGTCCCCTCCATGGGGCAGGCAGCAGCTCGGTTTTGCAGCCAGGTGGAGAGTGGAAGCTGCCCAGCCCAGGCAGTGATGCTGAGCTGCTGGAAGTCTCAGTGGTCTGCATCAGAGGGCTCTGAGACCTGCAGTGCTCTGCGTGGGCTCGGGATGTTGCCCTTGGAGAGTGCAGTGTGTTACAGGGTGCATGAGGCCAGAACTGACAGATCATCTCTGAAAACCTCAGTCTATACATCTCTGGTGAAGGGGGATCTGTGGGGGAGCACAACAGGACAGCTCTCTCTTGTCCTCTGTCAGGCGGAGATGTTTTGCCTGTGCATCTCTGCAGGTCCTGGGGATGCTTTAGCAAACATCAGGGCTTCAGGGACCAGCATAGCTTCCCAGAGAGCTTGGTGGCAGGGCAGAAGGACAGATGTCCCATACACTCAGGATCTCTGTGGATGCTTCATCTGGGCATGCACTTCTTCCCTTCTCTGGGAGCTCTGAGAGAGCATTCTGTGTTGGTTTACCCAGATTTCATGGTTGTTCTGTCTCTTCCTTGGGTTTTGTTTCCTGCAGGAGCGTGTGCTATGATCCTTTTCTGAGAGCCTCTCACACCATTGCTGGTAAACAGGTGTGCTTTTTCAAGCCCTAACCAAAAGGATTGTTTTGCACCACTGCTCATAAATCGAGGTGTGCTGCAACCCCAGTGTAGCTGGTTGCTTATTCCTGCTGGTTAGCTTATTGCTTCCAATTGCCAACACCATCACACTTATTTTAATCGCAGTCATTTTCTGTGTCACTCAGGGAAAAGGAGCAGGGTGCAGGTGTGGGAGGGAAAACTGTGTTTGCCAGACTGAAAAGGACAAATGCTTCTGCAATGAAATACTCAAAACTGTTGCGCAGTTCACTCTGCTGTTTATGTTGAACCAAGAGAAACATCCAGGGGAGGAAGGGAGCAGAATTTCCTTCTGACTAATGCTGCTGGATCAGGCACGGCTGTGGGGGATTTGCCAGGCAGAGAAACCATCAGGAGGAGAAGGAAATGGAAAGGGAATCTAATTATCCATCTGCAAAGACAGACGTTAGTCCTGACGCAGGGCCCAGCCTGAGGCAGGCTAATGCGGGCAGCGAGGTTTGTGCAGACCAGTCATATGGCAGGGCTGGGAAAAGGGGAGTCGTGGGGGTCCCAGCTGGGATGGCCAGTGGCCAGCTGCACGTTACAGGGAGCCAGATGAGACCACATAACTGCGTTCTCTGGGGCAGTGCCCCATGCTAGGCTCCAAGGGGCCGAGCTTTGCAGCTGGCTATGGCTGTGTCCTGACTTAGTGGAGCACGGGCAGAGCTGTGCAGGTATAAAGGAAGGAGGGCGAGTGCCTGGCACCCTCTCAGCAGGCTCCTCTCGTTCAGGTGGGCTGGTGGTGTAAGCCTGATGGTGAGGGAAGGAAGGAGGAGGTCCTTCCGTACCTCTGCCATCTCCAGGAGTGTGCACGAGGAGTGTGCTGTACTACCCCAGAGCAGCTGTGCAGGACAGCAGAGGGAGGGTGGGAGACCAGAGCCTGGGGGTCTGAGGGCTGGAGGGAGACCCACAGGAGACTCTCTGGGAAGGAGAAGGTGCCTCTCCCTGCTTGTCATGGCACGCCACGGTCTGTCTGTCCTTGAGGGGTGCATGCTGCAGTGCTTGTGGGGGTTATTGCTCTCACAGGCTGGGGCTGGCTTTCCTCTTGCTGGTTGCCTCCCGGCATTGAAGGTTACTTTTGAGCACTGCCCATTTTCCCTTAACTAATGGAATTAAAAATTATCTGGTGAGCTAAGAGTGGGCTCATTCTCCTCTCTCATGGGCATCAGCTACTCCTGAAGTTATGTTAATTGTAGCTGGGAGACCCAGTCAGAGGTTGGGAACTGTCCCAAGACAGTTGGCTTTCATTCTCCCAATATTGTTTCAGGAGCCTGCTGGGAGGACAGCATGGTTAAAAAAAGACCTTCTTGCAGAGCTGGAAGTATCCATGAGATCGGTGTGCTGGGGATAAACCAGGAGCATCCCTGCTTGGGTCCCTTTTTTAGCCTAATTGGTCCCCTGCCTGCTCTCCAGGGCCCCTGCTCGGTGTGCCATGCTGCCCCAGCCTGGACTGCCTTCCCTGGCGATGCCCTCATTGCCCCACTGGACCAGGCAGGAGTGTCTCATGATGCTCAGAGGCTGTAATGTCCTCTCTGGTTCAGGATTCAGCCTCTTTGGTAGACAGGCCTGATCCTGCATCCCTTATTCACATGAGCAGTCGTCTGTTTCAGTGGAACTACTTGGTGAGTAAGGATCACAGGATCGGGACCGCTACCTATAGTTTTCAAGTGGATCTTCTGTAGGATCCTGTTCCCAACCTTTTGCTGTTTGTGTACATAAATGTGCATCAAGAGCTTCCAAAACTGCTGATGCTTTTGGCATTGGGATGGAGAACCTGAGAGCTGGAGAAGCAGTGCCCTTCCATTTCTGAGGATGTCACCATTATTTTCCACCCTCTCTCTGCAGAGAGCTCCCAGCCCAGCTAACTTCCATGCCATGGGACGATGTGTACTTGTTTTTCTCCCGAGTGTTCTTGTTCCTGGCTTTCCAGGGCTGGCAGGGCTCTGCACTGCCTCTCTTTGCTTCTGCCAGCTGTGGCTTTGAGATGAGAGGGAGGGAATCTATTTAAGCCTGATTCACACAGCAGAGTTGGTGGCTGAAGCAGAGGGAAAGAATAGCGGTGGTAGTGCTGAGGGACTGCTGCAGCCCTTCCTGCGAGAAGGCAGGAACTGAGCTATCTAAACAGCCCAAATTTGGAAATCCACGTCCTTTTCTAAGGTTTTGAATGTGTTCACAGCTGAAGGTGCTGGTGCCTGTGACCCTACATGAGGCAGGAGCACTGGGGGTTGCAAGTCTGATCCACAAATTGATTTCTGCCTGGCCCTGGTCAGGGACAGCCGCTGTGGGAGCTCCCTGTTCAGAGCTGGCTGTGACACCAAGTGCAGCCCAGTCCCCCTGCAGGACCTGCTTTTCTGCTGGCCAGCTTCTCCCTCGCGTGGAACGTGTCGGTACCGCACCACGGAGGGTCGGCTTGGAAGTGGCTTTTCCTGTGCTTCTGCTGAGAGGAGAATAACAGAGTGTTTCGTGGAAAAGTTCCAGCCAGCTCCACATCTGTCCGATTTCTTATATTTTATAGATTATTCTAAATGATGAACAGAGGAGCTGGGTGTGACAAGAGCTGTGAACTCGCTCCAGAGGGAGTCACAAGTGTAAACAAGTGGGAGGGAATTTATGGTCGTTGGTCCCTTTTCAGAACTGGAAGTGGAGGCTTCTGATGAGTCACACAGTGCCTCTTGGGAAGCCTGAGGTACTTCAAGTGGAAGCAGGGAGCTCAAATACCTTTAAAATGCAATTTAGTAGATTTCTGGAGGGAGTATGTGACAAAACAGCAGTGATGCTTCAGTGGAAATTAAAGCTTGGCCTGTGGAGTAGGTAAAATAGAAGACAGGAGATTTGGTTGCTGTGTTGTTTGTGCTTGCGGCACTGTATGCGCACGAGATTAATCCTATGCTTTGGGATTTCTGCAGTGCTGGTCTGGTTTCTTGCTTTTTCCTGAGCATCACAGGATGAAGCTTGGCTAAAGTGTCAGGGCTCTGGTACTCCCAATGACTACGTACGCAGAGCCTTGCTTGCAAGTTCAAGGTTTAATTAATCATCAGAGTTTAGATCAGCAAGGCATTTTCTCTTGGGTCAGGTCAGCGGGAGTCTCAGGGTGAGTGTGCTGCTCTGCTGGTGTTGGAGCATCAGAGTCTAAACCTTGTGACACCCATGAGATTCACCTGTCCAAAGTCAGCACCGATTCTCCACGCAGTGGGAGAGGAGGCAGCGAGAGGAGAAGGCAGGAACTGAGCTGTGGAGGTTCCCAGCTGCTGCCTGCAGGGGAGGCATCTGCAGCTCCTCTGCCTCCGTTGCCCTGGTCCAAGCTGGGAGTGGTTCTCCTGCCTCACGTTGGGTTTACTTCCTGATGCTGCTCCCGTTCAACTTGAACAAAGCTTCTCTTGAACTGCCTTTCCCGTCTGGGTAGAAAGCAGCCAGGAACTGGATTTCCCATCAATGGGAAATTCTGAAAATAGCTTTGCTTCAGAGGAAAACCATAAATGCTGACGTGACTTGACTGTGCTGACCTTACCGAGGCATGGATACGCAGAGTTTCACCAGTCCTCTGTGCAGGCCCAGCCAGGTATGTCCCCAAGGGGACCCTATTGCCTGGCTCTGTGCTGCTCAAGAGTGTCTGTCCGGACCAGGCTTTGTGGGCCAAACACTTTCTCTCCCTGACGTGGTTGTGTCTGTTCACCAAGGATGGAGCCTGAGTACTGCAGTCCTTAGGCCATAGCGTCTCATTGGAAAAGTTGCAGAGTATTGCTAAGACCAGGGCCCCTTGCTCAGCCTGTGTGCGAGGGCTCAGCCTGCTTTGCCGATAACTGCTGTCGGCCAGAAACCAGCTCCCTGCAGGTGGGGACCTCTCCTCCCAGCTGGATAGGGCCCTGTCTCCCCACACTGTGCTGCTTCCCCTCACTCCCCCTTCCCCTGGGCACTCTGGTTGATGTGGGGAAAGAGCTCTTCACACCTGGGCCCCTGGATCTGGCTCCCTTTCTGCTTATCATTGCTGCTCACAGCAGCAGAGCAGAGAGCTGAGCAGCTCGGACTTGTAGCGAGCTCATGTCACCGTCAGTACTGACAGCATGTTGCCGAGAGGCCAGAAGATGTGTCCATACCCCTGCCCGATGGATGTCACAGCTGCATCAGTGCAGTGGCCCCCCCATACCTTCATCCCCTCCGTGCAGCTCAGGAGACCCTGAGCCTCTTGGCTAAGACCACGCAAGAGGCTGAGCTTGGAGGCTGCCGAGGCAAAAGCCCCGCTTTGGTGGGAGCTGAGGGCTGCCAGGAGGAACAGTGCGGGGCTCTGGTTGTTGTGGCTGGAGCCCAGCCAGGACTGTGTAAATTTAGCCGAGGACAGAATTTCCTTTCCCTGCCCCCATCTCTGATCTGTACTATTCTCTCCTCGCCCCATCCTCACGTCATTTCTGCTCCTTGCTTGTCACGTTCGCAGCCGCCTCTACCCACAGCGCTGAGCTCCGTGTAGCTGATCTCCACCCGTCACCTCTGCCAGGCTCTGAGCACTGCGTTTTTCTGTGGTGGGCGTCTCGCTTCCAGCCCCGATGACGGTGTGGTAGCACAGCCCTGCGTCTGCCTTCGATTAGTGCCGTTGGTGAAGCGCGGCCCCGTGTTCTTTGTTCCCTGGACTGGCGGTGTGCAGTGGGGAGCGCAGCATGGGGGTTTGCTGCCCTCGCAAGGCTGATGCGCTGCTCTCAGGGAGCATTTCTACTCTCTGGCCAGCTGCCCAGCAGTGAATTTTGCCTTCTGTGAGTTCACACCTAAAATCATGAAATAATGTGTTTTCTCTCCTCTTCTCAGAGCCCCTCTTCAGCCCAGCAGGCTAGAAATCCCCTTTAACAAAGGGAGAAGTAAGACATTGCTCCATCACTGCTGGTGCGCAGCCACAGCACTTCCCACACATGCTGCGTCCCCTGCCCAGAGCAGCTCTTGGGCTGCAGTTGTGCCGAGTCGGCTTCTAGGAGCCAAAGGAGAGAGACATTGCAGAAGGGTGGGCACACAGTTTGGCTCTGCTCTGTCCCCCTCGTTGGCGAGCACGTGCTCAACACAGCTGCGACTCAGAGAGGTTGAGCTGATGGTGCTGGTTGATTATTTTATGTCTTTCTCTTTTGCTGTCACAGTGTGACAAAGAAGGGCTGGTCTGTGAGGAGGTTAGAGTGCACGTGGCCCACAAGCTGGTGGAAGAAAACACTTTTTTTTAATTGGCTCTAGATCTAGAAGGGGCAAAGATGCGCGTTTCCCTGATGAGCTCTGCTACATGCAGCGTGTGAGATGTCCTGTGTGCTATTTTTCCTCTCTTAAGGATGTTGTACATCTGATTTCATGTTGGAGGAGCAGTCCAGGGCTTACACTGCACATTTCCAGGACCTGCATGGAAAGGGAGGAGGTTAATCGGAAAAGGCAGAGGCAAAATAAGGTTTGGCTTGGCTGTCTTTGGGAGGTTTGCACATGGACCAACAGGAGCCAATGACTCTGGGTGTGCCCTGCAGCACATCTTTGTGGCACAAACACGTCCTCTCCTTGGCTTATCATTTCTGGTTTGGTAACTCCGGATAGAAGAGGAGCCAAGATGAGCATCTCTAGGAGAGGCAGAGGAAGCTGAGTCTGGGACCAGTCTCAACCCTCTTTACGCATTTTGAAAGCCGTAGCATTGTCCATGCAGTGTTCAGAGGCTCTCTGTAGCCAAGACCTACCCTTCTGGGTTTCTTTTCCTGATCTGCTCTCTGTGTTCCCAGGCATGGCCTCCTGGCTGGAATTCCTCCCTGGCTGCCAGTCCCGAGAGCCGTGTGTGATGTGTGAGAGCTCAAGGCGCTCAGGAGACAGTAGCTCCTTGTTCCTGTCTGCACTGTCAGCATGGTTCTTGGGGCCATGAACAACACTGTGGTTTTGTCGCAACCAAATCATTGTTGACTTCATCTGTGATCCCACCTCAAAAGAATGCTCCCATTGGGTGCAGTGGGCTTGTGAGGACACAACATGTCTCCCTGTGCCCAGGCAGATGCTTGTGGTTGGTGGCCATGTGGCCTGTGGCCTTCAGACAAGGGTTTTTCAAGCCATGAGAATTCATGGAGGTTGGAGAGGGTTTGGTTGCAGCTATTGTGGTTTATAGTGCGGAAGCACTGGTGAAACCTCTGTGTTATCACAAGTAAGTTTGGATGTATCTCTGGTGTAACCCAAGCCATTGCTCTTGCTGCCTGGTACAGACAGCGTGATACTTTCGTTGTAGCTTAGTCATGTACAAGCTACTGACCACGGTGGTGGAGTCTTGCAGTCAGGGAAGCAGGGATCACACATTTTGAATCTTGGAGGAATAAAAAGCATCATGAGCATGGCCTGACCGACTGCTGAGCTGGGAGGACAGTGTAAGTGTTATCTGCTCCCTGAAAGGGACACTACTGCAAAGCAGTGGAAGAGCTGTGGTATGGGGGTGAGAAAGAAATACCTTGTTCTGAGAAGCAGCAACTCGTGCCACGCCTGGATCTCAGTCCAGGCCTTCTGCTTGACAGTTACACTCAGAGATGATTGGGAACAAAACCCAGTGAGTGGAATTTAAGGATGCTACTGGCAGGATGGTTTGGAAAAGGGCTTTGTGCATGTGATATGACAGCTGCCACGTGGAGGGAGCTTTCCTTCTTTGGGAATGTTTCCCAGTTCTCCTCCCTGTTATGTTTCTCAGCCTTTAGGACCTTGTGCCTGCAACTTCTGAGGTCACCTTCCCTCAGCTTGCAGGATGGCAGCGTAGGTAAAACACTGTTCCTTTCCCCGTTCCTTTCCCTCGATATTATGGTATATGTAGAAACCCAGTTTCTAAGACCTTTCCACTCTCGCAGCTGCTCCCAGACTCCAGGCCACTGGAGATCTCATGGAAACTCGGTACTTTATAGCAGAACCTCCTATCAGCCATGTGGGGTGTGCAGCCGGAGCGCTGGGCTGCAGCCTGAGGGTGAGCAGGGCAGCCCCACTGATCCCACGCTCTCTGCAGTCACTGCTGGAAACCTGTGGCTCTCAGAAAGGCAGTGAGAGCTGAGGCTGGGAGAGAGGTAGGAATATAGCGGGGAACCAGCGTCCTTGCCTGTTTGCAGGCAGAAAGCAGCTCAGGAACCCGTGTGTCAGGTTGCAGGTTCCTCCAGCACCACCAGTGTTGCCATCTTGTGTGACTTTATTGTATGCGTCATGACATTAACCCCCCAGTTTCTGGAGTCATGTGATTATATGAGATTATAAGCTTCTGTTTGTTTCAAATAAATTCATGTTCCGTTTCTATAGCTGCATTGACAAGCTGAATTGCAGGTCTTACGTGTAGGTTCAAATCCCAGACTTGAAGTTTAAATGATTTTTCTGTGAATGCTAAGCTGTTACTAGGCTGGTTACTTGTGCTTAACAAATACACAGATACTTCTTTATTTTGAATTTTCTTCAAAGGTTCCAATAGCATCTGGACTGGTGATAGAGAGGGACCTGCACTACATGGAGGGGGATCCACATCCACCAGGGTTAGGGTCTGGGGGGGTCAAGTTTGGACCCAGCTTTTTGGGAGTTTTCTGGAGCCCTTTGACTTCTGCACACATAGCCAGAAGCTGCGCATTTTTGCCAAGAGCAGGTTTCCTTGCAGGAAACCTTTGTCTTGACTGCATCAGGATATCTGAGATCCTCCAGCTGACTAAGCCCATCTGACACAAGCAGTCAGACTCGGAGCTGGGACAGCATCCAGTACGTGCAAAACCTCTCTGCGGGACACTGGCAGAGTGAGAGACATTGGCTCTGACCCACGGCTGTGGTGGCTTTTGTCCTGTCCTTGCTGGCAGGCTCCTCCTGAGGCACAGGCGGAGGCAGGAAATCCCGGGCAGCTGCCGTGGGAGCCCGCTTGCCTTTCCTTCTCCTCGCCTCTCCTCCTCGCCTCGCCTCACGGGCCGCCGAGGCGAGCTGAGCCAGCCCTGCGTGTGTGTGCATGCGTGGGCGGGGGGGCTGCCGCATGGATTTAGTGAAGGCTGGGAGGGAACACATGGGCTGGGTTTTTTTTTTTTCTTGGCCTGCGGTGGCTGTCCGTCCTGCCGGCCGCGGTTATGGATTCAATCATTATTCAGGAGCGGTTAGTGGAGAGGCTGCTTTCTCCACGGACGCAGGCACAGCGAAGCCACCCAGCCAAGCTGAAGGTACGGGGATGTATTTATAGCACCGTGTGAGCCGGGGAGCAGCGGGGACAGGCGGGGGGAGGATGGTGCCCGAGCAGACGTGTGCAGCACAAGATGAGACCTCTGAGGAGCAGAGGAGCGGAAGGAAGCTGGTAAGGGAGACAGCCGGGGACAGGAAGGACCCAGCGGGCAATTCAGGGAGGGGAGCGGAGCGGAGGGTGCGCTGGACAGCTGGGAGATGCGTGACATATTTCTGTGTGGTTATTGCATGCGGTGATTCTCTGCTCTGAATGGCGTGTGTGTGCTTGGGGGGGCTCAGGGCACGAGCTAGCGCTACGTGTGCCCCAAAGCAGCCTGGTTTGTGTTATGTTAAAGCTGTGCTTTGCTAGCCAGTTTTCTTCCTGCTGCAGCAAATGCTGATGGGCGGGTAGTTTTGCCCATGCTCCCGTACTCAGCCCCTTGCCTGAGGAGGCAGATGTGCATGGGGGATCCCCTGGGGGCTGTTTGTGTCATGAATTTATGCAGCTTTCTAGTAATGAAAGGATGCAAAGGGTCTGCCTCTCTGGGGATGGGCTGTGCTAGTTTGTGCAGATGCGGATGTGGCGGCCGTGCCTGGCCAGAGGGGAACGGCTGGAGGAAGGGCCGCTGAGAGAGATCTGGACGGCTTGTGCTGTAACAGGCAGAGGGCCCCAAGTGGGGTACTGCAGCCCCCCAAATTGCTGCAGCTGGCAGCACGGTGGCGTCATGCTCCGTTTGTAGTGTTCAGAGGAAGGGGAGTGGGAATGAGTAGCGTATCTGGGGCTTTGGTGGGGACAGGGGCATCAGGGTCCCCACACAAGCTTCATCATTTCTGGGGTTTGCTCTAGAAATAGGGTAGGGGTGAGACTTCAAATTTTCTGTAGTCCCATGGTGTTTAATTTTAGCACTTTTGAGTGCCAGCAAGCCTTATTTATCCCCAGGATAAATGGCAAAGTCACATGAGATCTTGATTGCTTCGAACAGCACATCCACAAGGGAGGTGAGGAAAGAACTGGGAGCGTTGGAGTCCTTGCAGCATGCCTGCCTTTCTCCATGGCAGTACAGACAGCCCCACAGATACCTCAGTAGTGGGGATCTCTACCCCAGACAGGAACAGGACTTGAACCCACCGGTGCTTTGTTCCTTTGCTTGAACTCTCTTGGCAGCGAAAGCACTGCCTGCCAGGGAGCCTCGGCTGGGTGATGGAGGATGCGAGGATGTAGCACGTTGCTGTGATGTCCAGTGAACTGCAGTGCGTGTGCCGAGGGAGGGAACAGACATGTTTTGCTTGGCTTGGGAAGCTTTGGTTTATAACAGGGCCCCAAAGGTCAGCCACATCTTTTGGAGGCCTCTGCTGCATGGTGCGCGTTCCCGGGCGCGGGACGCCAGCGGGAACAAAGGCAGCACAAGGAGGAGGTGCTGGGGAGAGGGGCCCCGCGTACCAGAGCGCTGCTGGCTCTGCTGGCCGGGCTGTTGCCTGACAGCTGGGGCTGGCGAGGGAAGCGCAGTTCGGTGACTGGCTGTCCTGGCTCCTGTCTGCTTGATGGGAGCTGGCTCGCAAGGGTCAGGAGCAAGTGGAGGAGGCTGTGATACCTCTAGGAACCCCCTTGGTCCAAGTCTCTCATCCAATTAATGGATTTTAGCTTTTCACAACCTGGAAAGCCACCTGCCTTCTTCTACCAGCCCTCCCACTCCCCTTTGCCCCCTTCGGTGCTCTACATCCTGTGCACAGTTGCTCTGCAGATAGCATCCATGTTGTGTAGTAACGAAGATGGTGAGCGACGAAGAACTTTGAGGAAGGCAGACGCCAGTCTCAGGAGGTTACTTGGGCTCCTTACGTGCTACATTGATCTTGGCACAGTAGCGGAGATGGTGGCTGTAACCCAGGTGAGTGTGCCTGTTGCAGTGCCCCGACACAGCCAGGATGGGAGCACACGTTGGGTGTCTCAAAGCTGAGACGAAGAACCATGGGACAGGCTGGCTGTGGTGCAGGGGCCGAGCTGTTGTTCCTGAGAGGAGGGCTGTTAAAGAAGGCGATCGCTGCCCACTATTTCCCCTCGCCTTTCCCTTCATAGACACGCTGGTCACTGGCTCCCACCAGGGCTCTGCAATGCTTCTCTGGCTGGTTGGAGGGAGGCATGGCCAGGGACGGAGCTTTTCCCCTGCAACTCCGGCTGCCTCCCTCTGCGAGAGGGAAGCTCTTCCCTTGACCTTGCACTCAGCACTGCCCTTCCTTATTGCGAGGGAAATGACCGCATGAGCCATGGGAACAGGGCAGCATCCCGTACCAGCTGGGATTTGCTCACTTCTTGTGAAGTGTCCTGACTCCACCAAGCTATGGGGAAGTAACAAGAGCTACAGTAAATCCACATTTTCTTGGTTGGGCTGAACAGAAACAAGAGATCAGGTTCAGCCAGTTACACTTGGCTGAAGCAAGCAGGGTTGCACCAGAGCTCAGCTCCCTGGTGTCTCCGTTGTCAGCCTTTAGTCATCTAGTTTAAAAAACAAAGAAAAGAACAGAAACACACCCCAAGCATCAACTATGGTTTTATTAGTGTGTGCCTATTGCTATTTCACACCTGAAGTCACTGCAGAGAGCAGGTAATGGCTGTCTTTCCAAAGTCTGGTAAAGATTGGTGCAGGTCTCTGTCCTGCTCCGGAACCAAAGCTTGGATGCATGAGAAGTGTAAGGGGCAGGACGCTGTGTGTTTGTGCCACTCGCTGAACCTTGTGCTGTGAGACAATGCCTCACACCTTCGTGGTTGTGTTTCACTGGGAAGCAAAGCAGCCACCAAGGATGGAAGGGGGCCGTTTTATCTTGTTTTCTTCATCTTGCTGTTATCACATTTCTCACCCTGCCTTGCACACCTCATGTTTTCCCTTTACTGAGCCTTTTGGGTGGCAGTGCAGTGTCTCCCAGGCAGACGTTCCTTTCCTGCATGCAGCTTATCAGAACTGCCATCATTTTTCACCCCTGAGCCTCACCACTGCTCGCTACACTGCGGCTTTGGGATGCCAGTGCCTTTCAACTCAGCGCTTAGAGCTGTCAGTGGTGCTTTAGGCACTCTAGTTCTCCCCACTTCTATCTAATTTCATTTGCGCTGTTCCTTCCTGCCTTTCTGGACTGTGGGGTGGTAAAGCAGCGTTGCCATGTTAGTACAGGGATGAGGTGAAGTATACAAGAGTCCACAGTGACTCTGTCAGGGCTAAAGTGACCAAGTCTGAGACCCAAACCAAAAGTAAGTTTCTAGAAGGCAGTGACAGTGTCAGTCCTGTCTGAGTGCAATACAGAAAGAGGTGAGAGTCAGCAATGCCTTTGACTTGTGTGAGTGTCTGCCCCAGGAATGGAACCAGTTAAACATGGGAACAGAGGTCTTCCCCACCGTACCTGGAGAACCAGTGCCAGAGAGCTGCAGGGGAGGCCAGCTTGACGGCATCCGTGACCAGGTGGGAGCTAGGGCTGGTTTTGGGGAACTCCTGGCTCTGCAGATTTGCCTGTGGTGTGAATCTCAGGGGTGTATTTATTTTAAATGATGTTGAAACGCAGAGTCTATGATGTGTTTAGCTCAGGCATTTGGGTCTTGCTTGGAAAGTATGTGAGAAGGGAGGTGTTTGCCAGGGTCTGTGCCCACCCTTCAGCTTCAGTGGTGCCTGGGGAGGGGAATGTGCTGCTGCGGGGGGAGCAGGCTGCAAAACCCCAGGGGTGCACAGGTGGGCCTGGCTGGCTGGAGCCGTGCAGCCCGCAGCTGCCCGAGCTGCAAGCACAGGACTGTGTGCTGAGCCCAGCCTGGGGGCAGTAGCTGGAGCAGGTCTGCATATCCCATAGATGAGCCATGTTCACCTTTCGGGATGCACCCCAGGACGCAGCACAGGCTGTGTGTTTGCTCACACCTGTGGGATGCGTGCTGTGTGCTTGTGAAATGCCGTTGGACGTGTTGCTCCTTGCGTGCACTTAGCACGCTTGTACAGAGTGCACGGCATGTCTCTGGGGTGGCTGTGGCTTTTATGTGATGAGAGAGTGCTCAGTGACACGGAGCGGTGCCTGGGGGTTGGTTGGGCAGTAAGTAATCCTCCAGCAACATGATATGTAATACTGCCACCAAAGCACCTCACCCGTGTTCTCAATACTTTTGCATCTTCCCACTTACTGTTGTCCTTGAACTTCTGTCTCTTTGGAAATAACACTAGAGATTATTCAGGATTTCCTCTTATTCAGCCAGGAGTGGCTGTGACACAGCAAGAAATAATCCCCTCTCAGGTCAAGCAGAAGCCAAGCCACCGTGCCGTCATCTAGACACGGCTCAGGACACCACAAGCCCTGGGATGCCAATTACGCAGAGCTCTCTGTTGTGTACTGCACACCTCTCTGCCGGCAGAGATGCAGAAATGGCTCTGAAAGACCTGGGGAGAGGTGACCGTACAGTGAAGGGAGCCTGTGACTGTGCAGAAGAAGCAAAGAGTTGTGAAATATGTTTGTCAGTAGTAGCCCCAGATTTGCTGTCTGGTGGGAACAGTGGGATCTGCCTTTTCCCCTGTGCTGGGAGGCTGCCAGGCACTGCTGTGTCTGCTGGTGAGAGCAGCTGAGCCGGGCAGTGGTTGCGAGGAGGTGGTTCTCTGTGCCTGGCAGGCATTTGCAAGAAGGGCAGGAGTCCCTGAGCCTAGAGGACGTGCATGCCCTGCCCCACACTACTGCCAGGGCAGGGACCCATCCTTCCTCCACCCCTTGGCTCTGCCTCAGGGCTTTTCATGTCCTTTGAATCCAACTCCCTGTTGCTTTGTGAGGCTCCAGCAGGAGTGGTGGCACACCCTGACCTGCTCCTGTCTGCTTCTGCCCTGCAGGACCATGAGAAGCAGTACGTGGGCTTTGCCACTCTGCCGAACCAGGTCCACCGGAAATCCGTGAAGAAGGGTTTCGACTTCACCCTGATGGTTGCAGGTGAGGTTGCTGTGGATGGAGCTGGCTGGGCCACACGGTGGGTGTGCAGAGGGGGCCCTGCCTGACCACTGATAGCCCTCTCAAGTCAACACTGAGCGTAGCTTCTCCAGCAGAGTGGTTGGTCTGGGTGGTAAAGGCAGAGCCAGTCAGGGACTGAGGGAGATGAAGGGAAGGGAGGATGGAGGAGCTAGGAGATCGCATTTATACAAGGATTGAGACATCTTGCAGCAGAAGTCCTCCCACTGGACTGCTGGAAAAATGTAATGCCCATAAACAGCTCCTGACAGCTCATATCTCTCACTCCCTCTGGCTCAGGATTCAAAGCCTCGTTCAGTTTCATTTGTAAGTCAATTAGTGGGTCATGTTGCTTGCTTTTCCCTCCTCCCCTTTGCACTCTGTCAATTAGGAGAGTCGGGTCTGGGCAAATCCACGCTCGTGAATAGCCTGTTCCTGACGGATCTCTACAAAGACAGAAAGCTCCTCAATGCGGAGGGTAAGTGACAAAGCGGGGCAAATGGGTTCTTGTATCCACAGGTCTATACTATCCTAAGGACAACTACTTTGGCTCCTTGCTTCAGCAGCAGCTACAGGCTGGGCTGGATCCCAGCCCTGTTTTTTTATTTTTTTGCTCTGCCCTCCTTTGCTGGCTACAGAGGCACTAGTAGTCGAGCAAGAAGGGTTTGGCTGTAGTGGTCTTCTGTCCTATGAAGGGAAGATGAGCCTGCAGAGAAGCACTAGCCCTTTGGGTTGAGATACTGAGATTTGTCTTTTGTTCTTGGCTGCTGGAGTGCAGTAGGGATTCCCCTTCCCAAGTGATTGGACAAAATGTGCAGGACAGCTGGGCTTACAAGCAGTGTAAAAGTTTGTGTGTCTTCTCAGAGGTCTGTCTGGCTGCTGCTGGTCTCCCTCACCACCCCTCCCTTGAGGCTCCTTAGAGGATGATCAGGGTTTTTTTAAACCCATGTTACTCCCTGTGCTCAGTGATAAGGAGGGAGCCAGCTTGTTGTGGGTGTGAGTTGGGATCCTCACCATTAATGCCTGGCTTTAACTCATGTATTCCTGTTCAAAGAGAGAATCAACCAGACAGTGGAGATTGTGAAGCACACGGTGGATATTGAGGAGAAGGGTGTCAAGCTGAAGCTGACCATAGTGGACACACCAGGCTTTGGAGATGCCGTTAACAACACTGAGTGGTGAGCAGGCTGCTGCTGCCTTCCTCCTAGTCCTTCACCACATCTGTTTTCTGTGGATGCTTCACAGGAAGGGAGTCTGGCAGTAGGGATGGGATGATGCTGCATCATAGTCCCTAGGAGACAGTGTCCCATTACACGTGATTTGGTTTTGATTGAATTGTCCTTCCCAGCTGGAAGCCCATCACTGACTACATCGACCAGCAGTTTGAACAGTATTTCCGTGATGAGAGCGGCCTGAACCGGAAGAACATCCAGGACAACCGAGTGCATTGCTGCCTCTACTTCATCTCGCCCTTCGGGCATGGGTGAGAGACCCTGCACCAGGGATGGGGTATGACTCAGGCTGGAGGGAAGACCCTTGTGCCCCAGCATTGCCCTACAGTGTGTTGTATGCTGTTCAGGCCGTTGGCACAGGTGAAGAGCCATCCAGCTGCTCCCTCGTGGCAAGCATCACACAGCCTCCCTCCTCCTCACTGATGTTACAGCCTGCCTATGATCAGGCAGAGCTGATCTCCCTCAGGCCTGCGGCCTGTTTTTGGAATCAGGAGAAATAATGCGACACAGGCTTGTGTCTTCCTATCTACCTAAGTCTGACTGATGGGTAGGAAAGGGAGTTTTAAACTGCCTTCAGTCCCTGCCAGGCCTTGCTGGCTTGTGTCCCAGCATAGCCCCGAGCAGCTGCAGGGGCTGTGCTGGCTGCCTGCAGCATGGGGCAGCCAGAGGGAGGTCCATGGCTGTGGCCTGGGCAGTATTTGGTCTGCAAGGTGAATATTCAGCCTGTGTGTGTGTGACGTGTTTCAGCATCTGAAATCTGAGATAGCTTTTCTGAAGATGCAGCCCAAGCTGAGGGCTGCCCCAGACTCTTGTGACAGTGCTGTCCTTTTCCCTTCTTGCTGGGGCTGGTGGGTGACACGGGAGAGGCTGGAGGGGGGAGTTGCCTGTCGTGTCCTTGCTAACCACGTCCCTCATCATCCCTGCTGCAGGCTGAGGCCTGTGGATGTCGAGTTCATGAAGGCTCTGCATGAGAAGGTCAACATTGTGCCCCTCATTGCCAAAGCTGACTGCCTGATCCCCTCAGAGATCCGGAAGCTAAAAGAGAGGGTGAGATGCTCTTTCTCTACAGGGGTATACCTGATGTGGTGGCAGAGATGTGCTGAGGAGGGAGGAGAGCAGTATACCTGCATATATAAATATATAAAATATTTATAGTGTGTGTGTGTATATATATTTATAGTACCTGCAGATCTAATTGCAGCAGTGCTATGTGATACCTGTGAGAAGGGAACTGGTGTCTGCAGAGAGGCCGTCTCTGCAGGAAGCATCAAATCCCTTCACTATCTGTAGGCTGTAGCAAACTCATGGTAGCGCAGACAGGGAATAAACCCAGCATTTCTGTATTGTTCAGTGTTGCATCCTTTTGTTCTCGTCTTACATGGACACAGATCCGGGAAGAGATTGACAAATTTGGCATTAAAGTGTACCAGTTTCCTGAGTGTGACTCTGATGAAGATGAGGAGTTCAAGCAGCAAGACAGAGAGCTGAAGGTAAGGAACCAGTTCATCATGGGACTGGGAAGTCTGGCTCTTGGGTATGTTGGTTGCTGTGGAAGGAGCTAGAGCTGCCCTGTGTGTGCCAAAGTCCTGTCTTGTGTTGCTGATACCCAGGAGGCAGCCTATGTTGGCTCACATGGTAGGTGGGCTGAAGAAGGGGACTTGATGTCCTTGCTGGTGCCATAAAGTGTGGTGTAAAGACATGGGACTTCAAGTGTCCCACCAGGCAGTGTCAGACTTTTCTTGGTCTACCCCAGCCTGTATGTTTAAGACAGAGGCTGGGTTGTATGGCATTTGTAAGCACCTATTTCTGAGTGAAGCCATCAGCAATGAAGAGCGATTTGTGGGTGATGAGGCACCACTGTGACACATCAGTTGCATGGAGGACACAGCAGGATCACACAGGCCTGGCTGGAGGCCCCAGCAGCCCAGGCCTGACCCTTTCCCTAGCAGAGCCAGCCATGCATGTGCATGCGTTACGGCCTTGTTTCTGCTCTCATAAAGAGGCAATGGGCTCTGAGCAGAGAGGAGGACAGCCTGTAACACCCTACCTGGACAAGCTCTTGCCCTCCACTGTTCCACTTGTTTGGTGTCCCAGCCTCTCTGCTCTGACTCCCTTGTAGAGTCTCCCCTCAAAAAAGAGATGCAGGCACCTGCAGAGATGCAGCTTCCCTCAGGACAGCTGAGAAGGTCAGGCTGGGAATTGAGTTGCCTGCAGATCTCAGTGCCTGAGGCTTTTCTCTGTAACTGTGTTGTGGTGTCTCATGCTGTGGCATGTGTGGATATCCCTGTGCCTTTTGTATCTGTGCCTTCCTCCTCCTGCTCTGCTCAGCCTGAGCTTGGCCATCAGAGGAGGGATTTTCGGGCAGCCATAGGCTCAGTGATGCCTATCATTCCAGGAGAGTGCTCCCTTTGCTGTCATCGGCAGTAACACAGTGGTGGAGGCAAAAGGCCAGCGAGTCCGTGGACGGCTGTACCCATGGGGCATCGTGGAAGGTAAGCACGGTGCCTGGGAGCTGGCACTGTGAGCAAGGGGCAGGGAGGTACAGGGAAGGACAGAGGTGGGCATGTACGACAGGGACTGCAGCGGGGAGTTCACCTCTGCACAACCTTGACTGGCTGTGCCGCCTTTGACAGAAGGCAGGGTAGAGAGAGAGGCGCTGGGACCTGCCTGGTCTGTTACTGGGTGCAGAGCAATCACGCTGCTTCTGAAGCCGTGGTGCATTGTTGCAACAGAAGTCCAGGGAGGAGCCTGACTGTGGTGCCACTGCTGTGGGACGGAGCTGAGTCCGTGAAGGGCCTTTCAAGCACTAGCGAGTCCTAGAAGGAGGGCCGGAGGCTGTGCTGCCACACAATGTGTTTGTCTCTAACTTTCTCCCCTTCTAAAGGGAGAAATTTCATAAAGTCCATGGGCAGAATAACCCTGCAATGGCTTTTGCTGCTGTTGCTGACTCCCCTGTGCTGGCATATTGCTTCAAGGTCTTGCAACTTTTAATCCCAAAATCCTGTGTGTGCACTTGTGGGTTGGTGCCAGCTGCTCAGGCTGCCCAGCTGCTGGTTTTTCTCTCTTGCTAGCTCTGGAGTGGGCTGTACCTGTCAGAGTGTTGGTAATTGGCAGTGAGATCAGCTTTGTGAAACCTTGAGCTTGACACAGCCATCTTCCCCCAGCCCTGCAGATAAATGGGAGAGAAATGGAGATCACCGTGGCAAGCACACAGCTACCAAGTGCAACACTTCCCCTCAGAGTCCCACAGGGCTGCCTGGGGCCTGGCTCCCCATGGTAACAGCAGCTCTTTCAGCTCTCCAGACTGCTGCCTGCTCATGGCTTTGCTCCTCAGGGGCTGATTCATGTGCCCTCGTGGAAATCATCTTGCCTACAGTGGCCTTTCGATCAATCCTGAATTCTGAGGAGATGACCAGTTTGTCTCCAGCAGTTGCTGCCCTCACTGGGGTTATAATAATGACATCCCATGTATCTGGGAGCAGCATCCTCTCTCAGGGCTCTGCTATACTTGCTTAATTAATCCTCTTACCCAGAAAAAGTCCTGGGAACACAGTGACCTCAGCAGCCTGGCCTCAGGGTCAACAAGCGCGGAGCACCATTGAGGCCTGTGCCAGGGCCAGGGGAGAGAGCACTGGGAGGGAGAGAGTAGGGGAGGATGGGGAAGGGGCCCTGGGAGGAGTTTTATTCTGGGCCTGAGTGCTGGGAGGTGAGAAGGGGCTCCCTGGATGGGGCTAGTGAGGTGTGACGTCCAGGTGCTCTCTTGTTTTTGCTTCTGTAGTGGAAAATCAGGCACACTGCGACTTCGTGAAGCTGCGGAACATGCTGATCCGGACACACATGCACGACCTGAAGGATGTCACTTGTGATGTCCACTATGAGAACTACCGAGCTCAGTGCATCCAGCAAATGACCAGGTGGGTCCCCCACTTTGCCTGGGACTGTTGGGGTATCTAACTCTCTGTGGAGCTGGGGCCACTCTCAGAATGGCTTGTCTGGGGAATGGCACTGGGAAGTAAAATAGCAAATGCAAGTTTGTCTCCCATGGCCTGAGTCCACGGTGAGGATGCTTCTGAGAATCCATGTTCCTGTCCAAGGGTTTCCCATGCAGATCTTGGGAAATAGGCCTGGAGATAAATGCTCTTTAGAAAAGCTGCTCCTAGCACTGGGTATTTCACTGGGTGAAATACATCCAGCCTAATAAAATACAGGATAAACCATTTCTCTGGTGGATGATAGCTGTGTGTACTGCTAAAGAGGAAAATATTCTGCAATCTGCAGTTCTGTCCAAAAGACAGCATGACCCTTGGGATGCTGCTGTTTCTCAGACAACAGAGCCCAAGCAATTAGCAAGAGTCTTAACATATCTCCAAAGATTTCTCTGCATTGTGTTGCTGTTGCATTTGATTCTCTGTGATTTTAATCACAGAGATCAGAAAACAGAGAACACTCATGGGCTTTTCATTTGAAAGCCACCTCTTTTTTTTCCTTCTCCCTTCCATGACTGAAATATTGGTGACAAATTTTAGGTTTAAGTAGATTTTGGCTCCTCTGTTGTAAACCATCCCCTTCACTTCCTGCTTGAACTATGCTGCCACGTTGCAAAGCAGAAATAGCTGCGTTTCACTGAGGAACAGCCCCGCGTGTGTGCAAATGTGCAGGTTGGCACGTTCTGTTCACACAGTGTATCCCAGTACTTTTGCATAGCAGATGAGCCTGTCTTTTTCAACAGTGGTAACATGGAGTCCCAAAATAACTATGTGAAACTCTAGAGATCTGTGAGAGTGTCACAGTTGCTATTTAGACAGGTTACGTATCTATTAAAAGAACAGCGTGATGAAAAAGCAATTGCTCAGCTAGAGAAGTGCTTAAAATTTTGGTACTGTTTCTGATGCTATGGCTGATTCCCTGCCAGTGAAAACCAGTGTGGCCATTTCTAGCAGTGGGATAAGGGTTCTTCTCTAGAGAAACTTGGGAGGAGATTCCAAGCTCCAGAGCTGGAATTGACTCAATAATGAGCAAATGGTGACTCCAAGTGGTGAAAGCCAGAAAGTGGCAACTTTCCCAGTTTTCCAACGGGGAGCTCCTCTGACTTTTGGAAGAAAGTCACCTCTTTCCTCTGTCCCCTGCCAGCAATTGTGCATACCCCCAGCCCTTACCACAACGCTGCTGTGCCATGCCTATTGTGTTTCATGCCTCCCACCTCTTGAGTATAGGGACCAGGCTTTGTTATCAGACTTGCAGCAATTAAACTATTTGTCTGGTTTTATCTTCCCTTTTTTTTAAAAAAAAAAAAAACACACAAAAAAAGAAAGCATGGTTAGCATATGGTGGCTTGGAGATGACGATAGTTAGTGTTGATGTTGTACATATGTGTAGACACGCACACAGATGAGCTGGATCAGCTGAAGGAGACCAGAGAAATTGACTGTAAATGTCCCTGCTAAGATTTCCAGCGCTGTTACATAAAGTCAGAAACACCAGCTCTTTCTGTCTATGTTTTTTCTCAGTGTAAGCCTGGTTTGGGTTTTCTCTGGTAGTTACCTGCAAACTTCTATTTTGAAAACTTTTATTGACTGTGATCTCATTCTGCATCTGAGTGCATCCTACACCTCTGCTAGATTGCCCCCACAGCCCCTCCACATGGCAGGGTGCATGCTGCCACATTGCTGGCAGGTCTGCCATCATGAGTGACGGGTATCATGGGGTGACACCAAAGCCAGCCAGCCAGAGCCGTAACTGATTGCATTTCTTCCCTCTCTCTGTCTCTCTAGCAAGCTGACTCAGGACAACAGGATAGAAAGCCCGATTCCTATTCTGCCTCTCCCAACACCGGACACTGAGACAGAGAAGCTGATCAAAATGAAGGATGAGGAGGTGAGACCCATTTCTGCCTGGGCCTCCTTGGTGCTGGCACTGGAGTCTGAGGTGTTTCTCCAGGATTGCCCCTGAGAGGCTGTTCTGGGCCTTCCCACTCCTGCCTCCCACCAACGTGGGCTTCTGGCATGGATGGTGGGATGTGAATGTTGTGCCTGCCCTCCCATGTCAGGGAGACTCCAGACATTGATGCTTCTGTGCTAAGGGAGGAATTAGTCTTCTCTGAGATATCCCTTTGTCACCCCCAAGAGACGACACAGTCACCCCCATGTCTGTCTAATGAGCACCATTCAGGGCAAGCCTCTTTGTCTTGGGGGCTCTGTTGGTCAGCAACCATGGCTGGAGGTGCCTGGCTGTCAGAGGCATGACAGAGCGCCTGGGACTTGGCCCTGTGGCTGTGTCCGGTTCGGACAGGATGTACTGGGCTCTCTGCTCAGCTGTCCGGCTAGACCTGACAGGCTTGTCACCTGCCGGCTGTGGCTGTGGGGGGGAGTAGCCAGAAACTCTTCCCATGATGCCTCTCCCTAGTGCAGATCGCTAGCCCCCAGCCACAGCAGA
Organism: Chauna torquata; assembly: GCA_013399475.1. NCBI lineage: Eukaryota > Metazoa > Chordata > Aves > Anseriformes > Anhimidae > Chauna > Chauna torquata. The sequence goes on from VXAL01011998.1 coordinate 77,532, forward strand.
TCTGTCTTTGATTGTCTCTTCTGTCTCATGCAGCTGCGGCGGATGCAAGAGATGCTGCAGAAGATGCAGCAGCAGATGCAGGATCAGTGAGATGCAGTGAGGTACTTGGAGGGCAAAGGGAATCCCCCAGCAACCACCTGAGGCCTGGCAAGAGCTGTGGACGTTTAAAAAGAGGTTTCCTGTTGTATAGACTTGTGGGCAAGAGCTGCACCCGCACCCTCTAATTTATTAGCAGCAATGCTGGCTTTGCGGTCAGCTGGATTGTGGAGGAGGCTGTTCACTTAACTGTTTACTGATGTGTATTTCTTTTTTAATTAACTACTCTTTCTTTTCTTTTTTTTCTCTTTTTCTTTTTTTGAAAGGAAATAGCCTGGGAAGTCTTTAAGGCATCCTAAAAAAAAAAAAAAAAAGAAAAAAAAAGAAAAGAAATAGATCTCCCTTTCCCATGTACTAATCTCTTGTTTGGGAATGCTCTGGTATTTAAAGTCCTGGTTTCTCTGGTGTACGAACTTGAAGAATATCTGTGTCAATGCACGTAAACGTTTACTCCCAACTGAGGTGCTGTGCCCACTTCCCCACTCCCCTTCTCCAGGGCCAGCACAAGTATTGTAAAGGCAGCCATTTCCATCTGGGAGTTCAAGCTGCGCTGCCCAGGCTCCTCAGCCAGGGGCCAGCTCTCTCTGGACCAGAGAGCAGGGGCTGTGGGGTTCTCTGTGCACTGACCTGCTCACAGGGGTCCTGCTGGTTGTCTGATTTCCTGCCCAGGTTATTTGGTTTGGGTTTTGTTTTGGTTTGGTTTGTTTTTTTTTTTTCTTTTTTGGTTGAATGGCCAGGTTTGTTTTTGTTTTTTTTTTTTTCCTACCAAGAAACCCCAGATCTTTGCACTGAGTAGCAAGGAAGTGAGTCTCTCAAGGCTGGTTAGAAGAAAACAGCTTCCGCTGCCCTTGGTTGTGTCTTTCTGGCAGAGAGAATGAGTTGTTGAGGATTACCTGCAATGATGGGAGTGAACACCTTCCCAGCCTGCCAGCCATGCTCTCCTCCCACGGCAGGCTGGTGGGGCTTGTGGAAGTACCATAGCTGGAAGCACAGGGCCCTGCAGTGGCTGGGTGAGGGTATCTCATGATTTAGCTCTGGTCATCCAACTGCAGTGTCTCCAGTGTCTGCACTGAAGAGCACCACAGCAGCTGGAGCGCTTGGCCGGGCCTGCTTTGGAGCACTGAAGCCCCGGGGTTGAAAGCCAACCCCAGTTGCAGAGCTGTGCCCTACTCCCAGGCTTTGCAGTCCCCCAGGTGCATTGCTGGTTCTGAGCTTCGCCTGAGGAAAGGAGCAGTTTCTGAATGCTCGTACCAGAGGTCTGCAAGCTGCCTGGCCAGGCAGGCTGCTGCAGGGAGCAGGGGGTGGCAGGGGGCCATGGGGAGCTGGTGTGGGTCGGTGTGGCAGGTACAGGAGTGTCACTGCACTGGGCTGAGCGCAGCCCAACAGGCTTGGCACTTCCTCCCCTGCTCTTCCCCTGGGAGTCAGCCCTTCTCCCCCTCCCTGGTCCCCCACTCTTCCTGTCCCCGGTGCTGGGAAGGCTGATGGATCTGCTGGGCAGAGATAAGAGCACTCTTTGGGCAGCAGCTTCTGTCCTGTTTTTGCTTCCTGCAGTATTTTTAACTTCTAGTCCAGCCAGAGGAGATCCCCAGAGTGTGATGTGCCTGACAGGGTAGGATTCACCAGCAACACCGCCGTGCTCGCAGGGAATCAGGCGCTGCTGGAGGGAGAGACGTTTGGCTCTTCCCTCCACCTGCAGGGAGTGCTGCCATGGGCTGGGCCCTTCTGCTCCTTTGTCTGCCAGCCCAATTTCTCTGTCCCCCTTCCCTCTTTGTATCAGCTCTTCCATCTCTGGCTTTCCCCAGTAGATCTCCATGGGCAAGAAGCAGTGTTGGCCAGGAATAGCCAAGCCCTAAATTCTGTTATTAGGTACTGCATTTATCTGATACCCCCTGTGGGGCTTTAGAGCCCTGGTCAGGGCTTGTCCAGGAGGTGCAGAGGTTGGCTGGTTCCAGTTATTCACTGTACAGAGCTTCTGTGCAGCCAGAATATGGGCAGTAAGGGCAGGGGAGAGACCCTGACACAGTGTGGAAGGACAGAGCAAGGGTGAAAGCCCATTGACAGAAATAAGCGAGCTGGGCAAGAGCAGTGTCCGAGGCAAACCTCTCCTAAGTAGCCTTCTGCTGCCTCAGAGGGGTGAGAAGTGGGGCAGGGGCACTGGGGATGAGCTCAGCACGGCAGGGATGGAGGCAGCTATTCTGTCTCAACAATATTTTCTTTTCTTTCCTTCTCCCCTGTATCAGGCTCATAAGTAACAGTGGCAGAGCCAGCCTAGGAGAAGGAAAGGGCCCAGCCTGTCTTCAGTAACATGCCAGGGCCAGGTGCTTAAGGAGGAAATACAGCCTTTCTTCCTGCAGCGGGCTTGCCTGAGCAATGGAGTAGCCTGAGGTAGGAGCTGCCTCCAGGTTTTCTGGAGCTGGTTCGCTGCTGTTGGAAGCGGGAGGACTGCTGATTTCTCAACTTTATCCATGCTAGGGTAACTGGAAACACCTTGCAGTACTTGTCCCCTCTCTTTTCTTACACGAGTCTTGTCTGTTAGGAGGATGTTCTGTTGCAAATGAGCCCTATTTAGCTAGAGATGTTCCTCTTTCAAACAGATTAATTCCTAGAAAAAAAGCAGACCTTTACCCTTTAGCATGGATATAAGAGAGCTGACAACTTTTATCCTGGGCTGGGTGCAGGTGAGAGTACAGGGTACTCTGGTCACAGGCAGGATTGCTGAGTGTGTATCTGCCTTGTCCCTCTGGGTGAGGAAGTCTCCATCAGCTCAGTGCACATGGCTCCTAGATGAAGTCGATAGTGTCAGCTCTGTTCTCTACGGAGCTGAAGTCTTCAACTACCAGCTGGGGAAGATGGTTTGAGCTGCACTTATTCAAAATGCATAGGAGTGAGGCACTCACAGCAGAAAGACACAGCTTCCACAGACGGACAGGGGTACTATTGAAATCCACATCCCTGTGTAGGAGGTTCCCTGCCCAGAGCATCAGAGTTGGGGGCTGCCTGGAAAGGGATTAGAGATTGACTCGGGGGGGGCACCAGGGATCCAGACTCTGGCTTGGAAGGTGGCATCTGTTTATTAAAGAAGGAATGTTTTGTACTGTTGCGTTGAGCTGCACAATAAGCCGAGAAGAGACTCTTGAACAAATGCAGCTCAGCCATTTGGCTTTGCAGTGAGAAGTGTGGATAGGAAGGTAGTCTAACACCTCCCCTCGCACAAACCCTCCACAGTCTCATAGGCGACCCCTGCTCTCCCAGACACATTCCCATGCCTCTGCCAAGCTTTGCCCTGCCAAGCTAGTCACTGCTGGGGCTGTGTCCCACTCAGCAGAGCCATCTGTCCTGGGCTGCAGCTGGGGTTGTTGGTGCAATGTCTCAGACCTTGTGTCTGACTGGGGAGGGAGCCGTGGCATGAACTCCTTGTGTACTGCTGCTGTGCTGGTCCTGCCTGTGCGGTGCTTCCTGCTGCCTCCCCGCATGCCTCCCCCAGAGAAGGAGGGGGTCCCACTTTTTGTGCTGCGCGATGGCATTCCCTGCTCCTTCTCACAAACCCAGTTGTGCTTTAACACTGGCTTGCTCCTACCATGTGACTTCCTCACCCCCCACTCCATTCCTAAGCTCTTTGTTTCCTGTCTGTCTGTTGGGTTGTTATAATGTTTTTTTTGTAAATTTCTGTTTGAACATTTTGTCATTGTGAGCAAAGAAAAATGAAACCTTTTAAAACATATCCATTTTATTAAATGATTATTGTTATTATTATTATTAATAATGTTTACTACCTGAATTGATCAGTGAAATAAATACATTCAAAAAACCAACCTCTTTGTTTGATTTTTCAGTCCCCTTCAGCAGCATTGGTGATACATTATGGGCAGGAGAGGGTGAAACTGTTTGTCCTTTTATTCAATTCCATCGAAGCGGGCTCCAGACAGGCATGGGGTTTCTGGACTGTGTTTGTGTCGGAGGCTAGACAAGATGATCCTGAAGTTCTTCTATCTTTAAGCTTCCTCAAGGAGTGGTGTCTAAATCAGCAATGGGCAGCTGGGCAGGATCCAATCCCAGGAAATCCACTTTGTAAGTAGCTGAAGAAGCCCTTCTGTGTCTGCTGTGTGCATAGCCAGGCTGGGTCCAGCTCTAGATTAGCTCTGTGCCACACCTGGCCTGAACACCTGCCCGTGAGTAAAGTAGTACCCAAATGTGTGAGATGTGCCTGTGGCTGAGCAAACTTACCCTGCTGTAGTCAAGCTTCTGCCAAGTGGAAAGCAGGAAAAACTGGGTTAGTTTGTTAACCCAAGATTCTTTTCCCACTCTGCCTGCTTGCCACAGTGAAATGACTGGAATAATCTGCTCCAACCTACTAGAAATTTAAAGCTTAATTATTTTGTTTAGAGCATCACAAAGAGATTCTCCCTTGGTTAGGGCCAAATTCTGTTTTTGTTTACACCCTAAATTCTCCGAACACCAGGACATTCTGGGTGTTCATTGTTTCTGGCCTGAAATGTCAGAGTTCCCCTGCATTACGCTGAGTACTGTGTGCACACTTAAGGCACTGGAGAGTTGGGCCCAATGGGGCAACAGTTTCACGATGTAATTCTTGTGGCCTTAGCCTTTAGCATAGCCAATGCCTAGAGTCACGCCCATTGCAGAAAAATGGCTGTGAAGGTGTGATGACCTTAAGAAGGCAAGATTATGCCTAAATGTCGTGAATGTATTTTTGATCCTTGGACTTATCTGTTCAAGTATTTGTTTAATGCAACTTCTGAATGAAGGATGTGGTCAGTTTTTCTCAGTAAATGCAAGCTTCACTTGTTGAGAGCTGCCAACTCACTTAGCTATCAAAATAGCAGTCCATTGGAGTACTATCTTCCCCAGTCTGTCATCCTTCCTGTGGAACCAACCAACTTTATTTTGGTGTAGATAGTGAGATGCCAATAGTTGTATTTTACCTCTAACAATCAAGAGAGGATGCAAGCATGTGGGGGATCTTTCTCCTTGGCTCAACTGCTGACAGCAGTGAGCAGTCACTGGAAATCCATTTCCTTCAGCAGATCTTCCACTGCGAATTAGGAGTAGATGTGTCACTGCTTCAAGAGAAACCTCAGGGACAGCACGCTGCAAAGTTCTAGGGTTCACCACTCTGCCAAATATAGTCTTCCTGATGAGATGGGAAACCGAAGGCCACAGTGCTCAGGGAGTGTAGAACAAGCCAGTACCATCACCTTCCAGGTTGAAGTGCATTTTGAGTTACTACTTTGTAACTGAGACTTTGTGATGTTTCTGTTGGAACAGTGAATCCTTGATCTACTCGTCTGGCCTGCTTGGTTCTGTGCACCAGGTATGTACCCTGGCTCTATTCACAAACAGTGAATCATCTTTAAAAGAAAAGGCCAGAAAAAATGATGGAGAAAAAGGATGTCATGCAGAGAAGCGATTCTGGACTAAATAAAAATGAGGTGCTTCTTCCTGCAGGAATTTTTTGTCCTTTAGTTCTCATTCTAGTGCTATTCAAGGATCAAAGGCTGTAAGTAAAGTGTGTTTCTTGGGCTTACTGCAAAGAGAAATTACTTTAGGAACTTTGTGAAATTTGCATAACATTGATATATTTAGACTTATGGAAACTATTATAAAGCATTACACGGGGCTGTTATCACATTCCAGCTGACACTGAGCTCTACAAGGGTCCAAAATTCCATGGCTCTCTACAGGAATGCTGCTAGATCCAGCCTGAGCCTCCCTCATTTCAATGCCCAAACCTCCTCCAGAGTGAAGGGGAGGGAAAGGGTGCTCCCTACTCACCAAAGTGCACAGAAACAAGGCTGAACAGCCAGCATTTGGAGCAGCCAGGACTGGAATTTTTGAGCAGATTCTCTGCATAGGTTCATTGTTGCTCTACATGGCTCTGAAGCCAACTTGGCACATACAAGGTGCTTATCGTGAGCCCTGAAGGGCCCAACATAAGAAATTGAATTGGCTTGTTCCAAAGGGCCAGAGGATAAAGCAGGTCACTCAGACGCACAAAGGATTCCTCAGAGGGTCTGTATGAACGTTAGCTGACTGTTAACTGGGCACATGCTAACAGCTGTGCTTAATTTCTTTTGTATTACCAAGAGCCAAAGGTTCCAACCTGAGAAAATAATGTGGAGGAAGCCCTTCTCGTCCACTTACAGTGGTTAAAGGCAGTGTCTTCACCCTGCAGATATTTTGTCTGTAGAAGAATAATAAGGAAACACTCGGGCAGTATATTTTGCTGCCATCATCATCAGCATACTTGAATTCATTGCACTGCTGGTCTACTTGTTACCCAGAGCATGTGGGCACAGAATCAGAGTTATCAGTACTGCCAGCATCTCTGCCAGCAAACGCATTCTTGCAAGCAGTGTCAGCTCCCATTTCTTGGAAGTCTTGCTCAGTGAAGACTTGGTTTCCGGTGACATGCAGCAAACTTGCAGGAAGGCTTCATGTGGGAGGTGTCCCTGGGATGAGCCTGACCCTTATCTTGTGCGCCAGCTGCAAGGGGATTGTCCGGGAGCTCAGCTATGCAGCTGCAAACACTCCTGCTCTGGCTGGACTGCCTAAAGACCTTTCTCTTGTGTTGTAAAGCCAGCAAGAAAGCAAGGATTGATCTACCTTGGTAAGTCAACAAAGCTACCTTCTGTTCTTCCCCCCCCTGCCATTGAGTTGACAAATTGCATGGAAAAATAGTGCCTTGTTGCAGGCATGTGTAGTAGCTCTCTTAAAGCAGTTATAGCAGCTTGTCTTCAGTGATGGCATGAGACTGCAATACAGAGTCAGCTCATTGACCCGTGTCTCCTGGCATGGTCACAGCTCCAGACTATGCATCTGCTAGAGCGATGTCTAACGTGGAAAACTCCACAGACCTCCTCCCTCAGTGGTCAGCACCCTCTCTGTTGGCTGTGGACTGTTTTATCGTATCTATTCAAAAGTGGAAAGACTATTTTTTACTTGTGGTAACAGTAAGTTTCTGAATCTCCTCTTGCAGTTTACATGAACAAAGTTTTGCTTACAGAAGTAATTCAGAGCTATGATAAGGCATGAGCAGTTTCATATTCTAATTTTTTACTTCCTGACATAAATTTTCTTGGCTACCCTAGTAATGCTTCTGCAGTAATGCTGAAAATACCAGCAGCTCTTGCATACTTCTGAGGACTAGTGAAAATTAATTTGATAGCTGCAACTAAGCCTCCCAGTATCTATCTGCTTATATCCCTCCCCAAACTCAGGTTTGGAAAGACCAGGAATACTCCCTGTAAAGAGAGACCAAGAGTTTTCACAACACTTTTTTTAACTCTGTTCTTTTCAGATCTCTATAGTCCTAAAGTCCGTGGTGTCTACTTGCCTGATCTCCACCTCACCCACGCTCGGTGGGGGGTGTTTGTGGGTGAAGATGAACGGTGGGATTCTCTTCTTGTCCCTCCTTGGCTTCCTCCCACTTGTGATACCCACATGCCCTCTGTCATGCAAGTGTGCCGCCAACATTATTGACTGCACGTCAAAAGGCCTAACTGTAACAAAACTACCAGTTGCTTTCCGGCCATCAGCTGAAATTATCCACCTTGATTACAATAGGCTCACCTCTATTCCCAATGGGCTCTTTGACAACCTAAAGAGCCTCCAGACAGTCCACTTGCAGGGCAACCCTTGGGAATGTAACTGTGATATCCTCTACTTGCGCTCCTGGCTCCAGTGGCAGCAGAACCGGACCTTTTACAGGGATGTGAGATGTGCCTCCCCAGCTCACCTTCAGGACCGGGTCATCGCTTATCTGACAGAAGATGAGATCATCTCCACGTGCCAGTACTGGTACTGCACCCTGGCTCTCCTCTCTCAGCTATCTCTCTTCATCCTCCTTTTCCTCCAGGCTATCTTGGTTATCTTCATCATTGTCTACCTGCGGAGATTTCGGAGAATGACTGCTGAAGCCCAGAGCACCACCCGAGATCTACACCAGCATGCAGATACCTGGCCCCTACAACAGTGATTAACCTTGCAAGAGTGAGGGTGTCTCCCCCACTGCTTGGATGTTGCTATGCCAAAGCCATGTGGTTTGTGATACCCAGAGGGGACTATTTAGTGCAGCATCTGATCCTGACTGCAATCCATAGCAGGACTTGGAACTGATTAGGCACTTGCTGTGTTTCCAAAGAGCAGATCTTGTGCTTAATGCTTTAAATACTTCAGCATGATCTTCATTGCTTTGCTGAGCTGGGAGTGGTTCTGGTTTGGTAGACTATGGAAACCTTAAACTATAGCAACCAGAACTGACTCAAACGGCTCACCAGCTCCTAGGGGCTGTAGTGCTCGATCCCTCCTGTGCTAGAATGTTTTGGCTGTACTTTCCATGATGCTTGTGGTTGCATTGGGTCAGGCTAGACCAGAGGTGGACAGTGAACGGGATACTGGACTAGGACAATGGAGAAATGCACTTTCCCTGGTGCTACTGCTGATTGCCTGCATAACTTTGGACAAGTGACTTAAGCCTTTTCCTGCCTCAGTTTTCCATCAATAAAACAGAAAGGATGTTTCTTCTTGCCTGATGCATCTTTTCTAGTTTTGTTTTGGGGAGAGAAGGAATGTTTAACAGCCTACCCATTTACCCTGTCTTCGTTCTTTTTAATCTACTGCTAGTTTTAATACTGACTTCAACATGTACTGAGTCAGACCAGCGCCCTGAACGTTTCTGAGAAATTCCCCCAAAGCCAAGAGTTGTTGAGACCACAGGCTCTTTCTGGCGATGTTTGTACCGCACCTGGCACAACAGAGATCCTCAGATTTTGGAGCCTCAGACTGTGAAATCCATTAATGTGCCCACTGCTGGTTATTATGTCTCAATTATTTTTGTAACGAAGCAAAACTGAAATAAAATAATGATGAATGATGACGTAAGTGGCTTTTTTTCCATTTCCATTGTCATACTCCCTGTGGTTTCGCACGCTCCCTTACACCTGAACTTTGTGCTGAGGAGAACAGGTACCGAAGGCAGGTTGAGGCGTTACCAGAAGCGCGCCAACGGGGTTCCGCTGCCACGACGGGCCAGGGCGAGCGCGGGGCTGCTCCTGGGCCCGCCGGGCTGCCGCGCCTTTTTCCTCTCAGCCGCGAGAGCGCGCCTCGCCCGGCGGGAGCGAGCGGCAGCGCCACCGCGGCGCGTGACGGGGGAGGCGGGAGGCGGCGGTGCCGCGCGAGGCTGAGGAAAACCGCACCTGGCCGCGAGCCCCGACGGCCGTTAAGGGCTCCTAACGGCCGCTACCGCCCCCTAACGGCTCCTAACGGCCGCTACCGCCCCCTAACGGCCGCTACCGACCCTAACGGCCGTAGTCGGCCCCGACTGACGCCACCTGCAGCCTCTTCGCACCTTTAGGCAGGAGGCTGCGGAGGGAAAGCCGTGAGGAGGAGGAGGAAGGAGGGGAGGGAAGGAGCTGTGCTGGCCACGGGGACTGCGCGGCCATGGGCTGCCTGAGGAGAAAAGGAGGGCTGGAGCTGCCTTCCCTCACGTTGCTTCACCTCAGGGGTGCATGCTTGTCCCAAAAATATGAGGTATCATGGTGGATGAACCCCTGGTGCTTGGTTGCAAGCTGTGCAGGCAGAGGCTGAGGCAGGAAGATGGAGTCTTCTGCACAACACGAATCCCCCTTGCTGTGGCAGGGAGGGGCTGGCATGCAGCGAGGCCGATGGTGCTGAAGGCTGATGTGAGGTGAGTGACATGGCCTCTGCCTCAGGGGCCTCTTCCCGCCCTTTCCTCTCTCTGCCCTGTGTCCCTCTGACACCAACGCTCAGTGGCATTAGCCTGGCTGGGTGAAGGTGTTCCAGTCCAGATTTGTTTTTTCTTCTGGGGATTGGACATTGCTGGGCTTTGTAGCCAATGCACCTCTTGCCAGGGCCTGCAATATCACCAGTGACCACAATGTCCCAGGGGACACACAGCTCTGCTGAGTGACCTACCCTGAGGAGATGCCCAAACCGATGCTCCATGAGGCCTTGTGACACTTGCAAATCTCTGGTTTTTAAGGATGCTTGTATTATTTTTTTCAGAGGAACAAACTTTCTATAGGAATAGAAAGCCTATTTTTCTGGCTCATTCTTCTCTGGTGTCCTTTTCCCACAATCAAGATGCAGATATGTAAAGAAGCAGCACAAACCCTTGTCTTCCCTCCAGCCCTTCTCTTTTCTTTAGGTCAGTTATACAGTTATTTTAGCTGTCTCATGCCTGTTGTCGAAGTCCCTCTTCTTTACTGATCTGTGCAAAGTACGTAAAAAGCCCTTTGCTTTCCCAATGCCACTGCAAAGTGTGCTAATGTGGCAGGATGAATCCCTAGTATTGCCTGCAGATTTTTAGCTGAATTTACATGGGTTAAAGGATGTCAATAGCACATGTGGGCAGGTACTGACAGTGCTGCAGGAATGGGCTGAGAGAGAAAGAGCTGGACTGTGAGCAGGCACAATCCCAGCCCTGTGACTGCTCAGCTGCCTGCCTGTCAGCACTGCTGTGGGGTGCTGGAAAATCTTCAGAACTTGGTGTGCCCACAGAGGCAGAACAACTGCTGACTTTGGTTTCACTTCCCCCAGTGTCCTGACTATGCATCATTAAGTCTTGGCACATGAAAGGTAAAAAGCTTTTTTGGCATCTTTTGCACCTGTGAAGAATGTGGCCAGCTATAGCAATGTGATAATGAATTGCACTGAGTGCAGAGTGATTTGTAGGCCATGGCAGCATGTCTAATCCATAAATCTAGAGCCTACATGTCTTGTCTTCTCCTGGCTCAGAAAGCTGCATGTCACAGATGCTTCCCTGCTCCACTGGCCTGCAGAGGATCTGCTGTGCTGCTGCTGAAAGGAGGGACTGTCCAAGGCTGCACAGTGGTCTTGAAGGGGAAACAGTGAAATAAGGCAAAGATAGGTGCAGGCTTTTAAGCTTCTTTGCAAATCCCTTCCTAGTATCAAAGCCAGTCCAACACCTGGCCTAGATTGGGCTGCCAGGCCTGCTGGACAGCTTGCTGCATTGCCAATGTTCAGGCTGCTTCCAAGCAGCTTCTTTCTTTGAGAGACACTGGCTGAAAAAACCCTTGGAAACTAAACCAAAGTGTGTTTGCAGCCTTCATGTTGCAGAGCTCCAAACTTGAGTGTCTACAAAGCAGGTCAGCACCATCTAAGGAAAGGACTAAACAGCTGGTAGATGACACAGTGGTTCTTCCTTGTTTCCAATGTGCTGGATTTTGGGTATCTGCACGGTGATTCATACATGGCTTGTAGAGCAAACAAGTCCTGAAAGCAGAGCAAGCTGATTTTGGAGCCTAGAGAATTTTTGCCAGAAATCCCACGGAGAACCAGTTTTGACGTCCCTGCTCCTTGTTGTGAGTGTTTATGTTTTGCCTCAGGATTGCTGCAGGTGCTTGTTCACAGACTGACTGGGCTCATGTGACACCTGGGAACGTACCCCTGTTGTGTTAAATAGACTTTCATAGTATCTGCACCCCTCATTTGTGGGATGAAAATACCGCATTTGTGCACATAAAGAACAATTTGTTATCATCCACTGCAGGGCTTGGTCATCGAGACAGACCAGTTCTGTGCAACAGTCAGAAGTTAAGCAGTGCTTGGAGATCTTGTGGAGGCAGGTCCTGTAGAAGAACAGCATGTTCCAGTCTCACATAGTCACAGCTGTTTGCTGTCTGTGTGCCCAAGTGGGAACATTCAATAGATGCCATGGTGGCAGCCTGGTCTGGGATTTGTTGCATTGCTTACAAATTGCAAAAGATATTTTTCATGGTCATTCATTTGAGGCTACCTGGTCTTCTTCAAACCCCTGATTTCCCTTCAGGATTGAAGTATGCAGGGCATCCCAGAGAGCATGCCAAGAAAAGCAGCGTTCAACATCACGGGACATCTTGTCTGTCCTAGTGTACATAGTAGAAGAACTATTTCAAAAATGTTTAGAAATGGCTTTTACTTTTTTTTGTATATTTGCAAATGAAAACTGAGGCTCCCTCAGGCTCACTTTTTATTTTTTTTAAAGACTTTAATAGAGAGCACAAGCTCTAATTTAACAGATTTCTATGAATGATTAGTTATCTTGAATAAATACTTTGAAACCTGAAAGCATCAGGTTGCAGTGTTGAGGTTCATTTGAAGATAGTATGTGCATACATACTGTGTATCTAAATAAAGGTATATATTCCATGGAAGGACATGATAGAACACTGCTGGAAAATGTAAAAGATTTGAGTGGTTTTAGTCCAAAAAAACCCCCACCAAATCACCCTCTTTAAATCCACGTTGTTTTTTTTCTTCATTTCTTTGTGTGTCTCATGGTCTACTTCAGTTCTGAAATGTTTGTGGCTGTTGGGAACAGGATATGCTGGGAGGTATTTCTTTTTATTTCCACACAAGACAGTTAACCTGAGAGTTATGAAACTAAAGTGCCAAGAACGCCCTCTATGGATAACTAATGGTCTAGGCCGCATAGCACTGATCTGCCGCCTGTCATAGCTGATGATTACTCCTAAGCTTCCCTGTCACAGCTGCTTGATGCCATAGTGTCATTTCTTTTGCATGGAAAGAGAGCTCTGCTCACTGAATAAATGACTTTCCAGAGCCGTTACCCATACTGACATGCAATTTGGGTTTGCTCAGAAGAGGGCAGCAAATAGCTTTTAATCTCCTGTTTGCTTTTATTAGCGAAATTGATGTGAGATATGGGCCTGGGAGAAGATGAAGGCAGGTGTGGTGTCCGAGCAGCAGACACTGCATTTTCCACTTGTGACTACTAGTTTAAGTAGTCCCTTTCTCGTTGGCATTCCAAAACATCAGACAAACGTGGCAGGGAAATTTGGGTGTTGTGTTGCGATGGCTGTGATAGAAATAGTGTTGATTCTCTGTGGAGTGTTTTAGTCTGGTGAGCTTTGGAGGGCTGAAATCCCACCCTTGGTAGGTGAGGCGAGAAAACTTGTTCATCATCACTGAGTAGTGAGAGCAGGGAATTAAAGTTCTCCTCTGGCATGCCTGTTGGAGATGGGAAAGTGCATGGAGGATGAGTGCGAGACAGGTGCTCTGAGAATACCCCAGGTCTAGGTAGGGCAGAAGTGCAGAACTGTGCAAAGTTATTGGGGCTGGTTCTGTGCATCCATGGGACAGAAACTGCAGAGGCTGAAAACGCAAATATGCAGGCACCCACAGAGTTTAAATGCCCCCATACCTGGCAGGAGCTGTGGGGAAATGAATTCTGAGCTGAAGTACCACTGATAGTGCCTGTTATGAATCATAGGCCTTGATCTGGTTGTCTCTCTTGGGATAAGCTCTGCCTAAGTTTGAGGAGCTTTTTCCACCAGGGGCTTTTATCTCCATCACGATCAAGCTCACCAAGAGGTGGTGTGGGTACCCACACTTGCTCTGCATCTCCATTACCTGATCTTTCAACACAGTGTCAGCAAACTAATTTTTTTCCCAGGATGAGACTTTAATTCCCTCCCATTGATCACGGCCAAAGTAGAGAGCTCAAACAGAGATTTTATTCCAGAAACAATGGCCCCCTTATGTGCTGTGGCATGGTCTCTGTGAATGAACCTGCTGGTGAAATGAAGGCTTTTCCCCAGGCCACTTTGTACCTTTCTCAGGTGAATCTTCATATTTGATCAGCTGCCTGGATTCCTGCAGGGAGAGAGAAGGGAGATAAAGCATGAAGTCTTTATGAACCAGGGGGCATGAGACAGTGACAGGCACTGGGACTTGGGCTTCGTATTTAGTTTCCATAAATCACCCAGTGCTACAGCAAGACTGTCCGCATAAAAACCTGTGAAGCGAAGTGCAGTTTGCCTGTGTGGCTGTACGTGTTTTTCTGCCTTGTAACACCTCCTTTCAGGTCCAGTCCAAAGCCTCCACCCTGTGCTTGCTGTTCTCTTCAAACCAAAGCTGTCATCATCCCTCTTGCCTCATCCTCAGCTCTGCTGTGAGCTGCTGCTTTTTCTGTTGGTACCTGCTCTTCCCCACCCTTCCAAGTGCTGTCAGCATTTCTCAAGTTGTACATAAAATATAGCTTGTTACTTTCCCGTGTTTGGTTCTTTGCTGGCCGACTGCACCAAACCCATCAAATTGATTAATTTGATGATACAGTGCAGAAGGCTTTGAAAGCAAGACACTGGTGAGCTTGTTCGCTTCCTCTCCTCTCATCCCTCTGCCACTCTGTCAAGAATGACATTTTAATGATCCCTTTGCTTCCTTTCCTCTTTGCCTGAGACTTGCAGAAGTGCAAGAAGCAATGTTGTAATTTCTGTGCTCCCTACCCCTAAATGAAGGAAAACTCCCTCTAAGTGCTGTGTATGAACTTCAGTGTGCATAAATCCCCCTGCGATTTCCTGCAGTACTTCAGGTAGTTTTTTGTATCTATCAATTGTCTGTAATTTGAAAATATATCATGACACAAGTGTGGATCTGAGAGAAGGCTCTGCATTAAATGCAGCACAGTTTGAAATTTGTGGTGGTGTTCACACTCTAAGAGAAGTCACACTTTGGGTAAGTTGCTGTGTGTTGCAATAAACAGATGCCTTAGTTTTTGTTCTAGATGTGCCGGGAAAAAAAATGAGGTGAAGATGCAACTGCTGAAAATGTGTTGAATGAAAACTGGAAGGCAGGGGAAATAAGGAGTGATATCCTAGCCCTGCTCGGTTCTGCCATTGACTTCATTAAAGCCAGGATTCACTGAGGGAGCCTTTGGAGTGTGTGGAAGAGACGTGCTAGGCCGTGCACACAAACTGCTGAGATGACTCTCTTATTTAGTGAGATCCAATGTGGGAAGGCACAGCTGTGGGGCAAGGGCACTTGGTTATGTGTGACTTGGTAGTGTAACATTACTTATGTACAGTAAGGCAAGTATTTCTAAAACCACCAAAAGCATATATGTGTTGTCAAAATGAAAGGAAATTGGGATGAAAATTTGGCACTGTATCCCCTAACCTTGTTCCAGTGGTTAACTAGCTTTTCTGTGCAAAAAAATTGCATGTAATTTTAATCACAGTCTGTGAGTTTCCAACATTCCTGCCTTGCCTTGCCTTTATCCGTAGGTGTCTGCAGTGCCCCATGTGCCAGGTGCTCTGCGTTCCCAGGGATGGGAAATTGTGAAATCCGTGTGGGATGGGAAATGATCTGGGATGTCTCCCACCTTAGATGGGAGGGGGAGGAGGAGCTTCAATACTTGTGAACTAGAAAACAGACATCTGAACAATTCCACAGACTTTTTGGTCCCCTGTTTTAAAAATCATTACTTATACCAACTATTCCTTGGTCTTGACAAGTTGGGGGGTTCTTAAGAAAGTAGTTATTCACTCTATGGTTTCCACTAGCTTTTTATCTTGTACAATGAGGAGGGCCCATCAGCTGAAGTGTATTCTCTTGTGTGTGGTGAGACGGTGGAGGAACACAAAGTTGAGGATGGGGTAAAT
Source organism: Chauna torquata (assembly GCA_013399475.1). Classification (NCBI taxonomy): domain Eukaryota; kingdom Metazoa; phylum Chordata; class Aves; order Anseriformes; family Anhimidae; genus Chauna; species Chauna torquata. The sequence continues at coordinate 93,068 of VXAL01011998.1, forward strand.
GATCTCTCCTAGTGGGACTGCCAGTGACCCCATGGCCTGGTGGGCTTCTGCTGCTGAGATGTGGTGTATGGTCCCACCTGGGGCCGAGTCTCTGTGGCATAAGTATTTCTGAAAGAGGCTGGATCCTGCCTATGTTACAGCTTTATTTTGTTGTGCACGTGGATCCACCTGATGCAGCAGTGCAGGGCTGACAGCATTTTAGGTTGCTCCCCTGGAAAGCAGAGGACTTTTCCAGCTCAGGTACTGAGAATTTTTTAACCACAGCAATTCATGGGTCTTGGAAGGAGTCCCAGCACCCCTGCAGGTGCTGAGCTGCACGTGTTGACACATAGGGCGTCCAGCGCCTCTTATTTCAAAGGAAATATCGGTCGGTGAGGGAACATCTCCCGTTTTGTGAAGCAGCTGGAGTGCATACCAAACAGGAGCTTTTGCTGGGGAAGAGGGCAAAGCAGGAGGCAGCGTCTTGCATGGAGGGGAACAAGGCAGGCAGGGGCCCTGGTGGCTGATCCAGCCCAGGGATGGCCTGGCATTAGCGCAGTTGAGGACCTTGGGGTCCCTCCCCTCTGTGTGCAGGGTGCAGCCCCAGAGATGCTGGGGTGAAGGCTGCTTGTGCTGTGCTGTGGTGACCGGCGGGGGAAGTGTGTTGGATGTGACGCTGAGCTCGGGTGCGGCGCATTTAACAGCTGCGCTCTGCCAGGTCCCTGCAGCCCTCTGTACTGGCACCAGCAGGGCATGAGGTGACTTGGTGCTGACGCAGACTGGTTTGGAAATGCACGTCTGTGCCCAGGACAAGAAGCATGTGAAGCTAAAAGGTTGGGTGGGACCGCTCTCCTTCCTGCTGAAAGAGCCAGCAGGAGTCTTACGTAAACTGTGTCGTGGTTTTTAATGACTATGCGTCAGAAAAGATGACACTTGCTAGAGTGCAGGCACTGTCCCGTAACCCTCTCTGGAGCATTTCTCCTGAATCCTTGGGCCAAAACTGGGCCACCAATGTTTCCTGTATCCAGTGGAACAGGCTATACTCCACCTGGCAGTTTCAGCGTTGGACTGATGCTGCAGGGAGTCCACCAGGACTGCTGGATGCATCATGGCCGGGGCATCCTCAGCAGCTGCCCAGGGCAGCCAACACTAACGCCCCCTGAGCAAGGGAGGTCCAGGCTGAGCACTGCAAAGATGAAGAGGTCACTGGCAAGCAAGCGAGGGCATTCACTGCTGGCCACTTGTTTGCTGCTGTGAGCTGCCTGGAAAAGGTTTCCTCACTCAGCTGGGGAGCAAAAACCTCACTGGAGAGTTCGGCTTCAGAGCTATCAACGCTCAGAGCAGACTGACAGCGAGGAGTCCTTAGGATGAAGCCTGTGCACACAGGCTTACTGGGTAAACTCCCAGGAGAGAGCAGACAAAAGGGTGGTTTCCTGGCAGCAAGTAGGTTGGTCTGGGCTGATTACTGAGTATTTACAAATGCTGAAGCAGTTGTTGCCTACTGAGTTGGCCTAGTTGTATCCTCAGCAATTCCTACAGATGGAGGATGAGTGGCAAGAATAACAGAGGAGGGAGGATCTGGTTACACACTTGGAGAGGAATGCCAGGATTTCCTTGCCTCTCAATGCTGGTTCACCTTTCTGGCTAATTCAGCCCTGGCTGAGTCCAGCACAGCAGGAAAGGAAGGCACTTCTGTTGGGGTTGCTACACCCTCCCAGAGACTGTCAGTTTATGTCAATTTGTGCATAAAATAAAACATAAACTACGTTGGAGTTGCTGCATCTAAGCTTGCAATGGACAGAAAAGCAGTGGAACTTGTGGGCTGCCATGAGGCATGCCACAGCTTCACAGCAAAATAGCTTTTGCATGGACTTTGTGAGCAAAAGGAAAAAGCTAAAGTCTGTTTTATTGAGTAGAGTTATCAAGAAAATTAATCTCGGAAGTATGCTAAGTTTGAACATCTGTAAGTGCTTTGAGATTGGTGAGTGAAAAATGCTGGGTAGAGAGAGAGGGTGTATCTGTGGTTCAAAGCAGGGGCAAGGATATACCTCCTGTCTACAGCTTGGCTATGCAGTAACTTCTGAAAAACTATTTTTTTGCTTTTAAAATACATCTGACTGCACTAAGTGCCATGACGTTCTCAAAATGTTTTCCTTGGCTTGTCCAATGTCTCCTGGCCTCTATTCCTTCTCTCTTCCTTCCCTATTCTTTGCAAACAATTCAGTTTGAACCTTACTTTACTTTGTTTAGGTTTAATATTTCCCTCAAATATTTGAGACTATGATACTTATCTTAAGCACCAAGCCAAGGAATCACAGAAATTCTGCGTTAATGTCTCACCCTCCTTTTGCTGCATGAAGGCTTCCCTGAGCAGATTTGTAAGCTCCCCAACTGATGCTTATTGCATCCTATCTCAGCATAGAGGACTTGGTCTGAGTTACCTTTTGGATGGGGAGACACTTTGAAGTAGCTGCAGGCATTGTTCATCCTTTTACCTACCTTGTGATAAATGTACTGTTTGGGGAGTGTGGAGAACATACTTAGTAAAATAAAAATATCTGTCTCATAGATACTTCTCATCAGCTGATCTCAGAGGGCTTTGCCTAGAGGGACACCAGTTGTTACACCTGCTGCAAAGATAAAGAAACTGAAGCAGGGTGAGTTTTGGGATGTGCCTGCTCTCACAGAGAGCATCAGCAGCAAGGCTGGGATTGAACACCGTTGCCTCTTGCACCCACTTCCTGGAAAGTGGGAGAGAAGGATGTACAGCCCAAGGTATCTTTCATGTAGCTCCTCCTCGATTTCTTCTCCATATCTTGCATGCTGCAGAAGAGGGAATCTGTTCCTCTGTTCTTCAGTTTTCCCCTTCTCCAAACTTTAGTGCCTGTGGTTAAGTTAGCCTTCAAGTTCCCTCTAGGTTTCAGCGTAACTCTGGGGCTGGAAGAGTTGGTGCTACAGGCTGACACCAGGGCCTTGGGGGCACTGCCTATGTTCAGGGCTTGTGCTCAGAAGGGTAGCAGCTGACACCTCAAGGAAGCTTCATAACATGCTGTCATGAGTCTTCTCAAAATATTCATATCCCGGATGTTACAGGAATGACAAGGACATTTTTCAGTGTGTGGTGCAATTGGGAGCTGCTGCACTGAGGTGAGATCTCTTTAACTTTGGTCTTGTTGAGTGTGAAATGTATCCTGCAGTCTGGCAAGGTGCAGAACTAGCAATGGGAGCAGAGATGGGACAGTGTCCTCTTTCAGTGTGCAAGGGAAGCCAGATCCTGCTCCCAGCAGGCCTGTTTGGCCATGGAGTAGCTTCTTGTCTCTCTGCTATGCTGCAATGATGTACACGGCTCCACTACTTCTGAACTACACCACCTGCTGAGGGATGTGTCTTCAAGCCTCTGTCTATGGCTCCCCTCAGCCATTCTTCCTGGAGGCTGAGATACGAAGATACTTGCAGGGCTCAGAGGAGGGAGGGCAGAGTGCATGCCTGCCCCATAAGATAATACTTCTCCACCTACGCCTGGCATGGCTGTGTTTTTCTAGCTCTTTTGTGGTTCTGTTGTTCTCCCCTTGCACCCTGCCCTGGCTATAGCAATTGGCTAAATCATTCTTGTGTTCCTCCCACAGGACCCAGGCACAAACCCGGCCAAGCTTTTCATACATGTTTGCAGATGGACCTTTGCCCCTGTGGTTTGCCTGGCCCCCTCTCCACCCATGCATAGGCACTCCAGTGCATGAAGTGGACATTTTCCAGCCCTGAGCTGCCAGAGTTAATTAACCTTCTGCTAAGGCCAGGCCAGTCTTTCTGGGAAACTAGATCCACGGGGCTGTGCATTCCACAAGCCTCTCTTTGCCTGGCGTCTTGCATATCTGGACAGGAAAAATCCATGTATTTGTGTTCTGGGATTGGAGGGGGCAGAAGCTGGGGGAAGAGAGAAGGGATCGAGTTCCTCAAGTCTCCCTGCTGTCAGCAGCTGCCAGGAACTCGCCATGGGAGAAAACCAACCAAAATGTTGCTGGAGATGCCTTGGCTTTTTCTGGGTGGACGTGGAGGCCTTGTCTGTAGATGCACACATGCAGTTTTCCCCATTTTCTCTGAGGAGCCAAGTCACCCCTTCATTGCAACAGAGCTGTCTTTGCACAAGACAGCTGCCATAGCCTCCTAGGACTGCTTGGCATGAGTGGGCATAACATTGCTTCCCAGCTTAGCCCTTGTCCCCTCTCTTCTAGCAGGCTTCCGCTGCTTTCTGAGGGGGACAGGAAAGCACAAGGTTTTCCACTGGGCTCCGTTTAATTTATGCAGTACTACTGGGCAAACCCCTGGAGAACAGTGTTCTTAATGTCATTGCCCTTTTGGGCCATTGGGCCCAATTCCCTTATGTGCCTTGAGGTTTCTGAGGTCCTTAAGATAAAGTATTCCAAACGGCACATGGAGACAGAGGCCAGGAATTTCATCTTCATTTCATCTTCACTCTCACTGAAATATACTGGGCTCCAGTGGCTGAGCTCTTAAGGTAGGTCCAACCCAATCTGTGGGGATGAGTGTTCAGTTCTTCCTTGGTAGATTTTTATCTTAAAATAAAATACCCCTTTTCTACTGTGACCAGTGCATTTGTGTGTTTTCAGGCTCATCCACCTGCGTCCCTGTGCTTTGTTTCATGGCAGGTTAGCACTGGTGCCACAGGGAACAAATGCAGGGTTGTTCTGTCTCCCGACACATACGTGCCTGACTCCTGTTGGTATCATGCTGTATAAGGCCATTTATCTCCTCCTCTGTGGGGCAAACTGCTCCCTTCCAAAAGGCCCTAATCAAGCAGAATGCTGGCCAGACCTGTTCCTGTTAACTGAGCCTGTCTTTCCTTGTAAGAAAAAGGAGTCTAATAGTGCTGTCTTCCAAAAATAATAATTAAAAAGTATAAGCTTGCGTGAAAGCATGTAGTGCTCTGGAGAAAGAAAGATAGGGACCTTTTTGACTTGCAATGGGGGCAGGATACAGAGCTGTTTGCTTAATGTGAGGGAAAAAAAAACTAGAATTTACCTGTATGGTCCACTCCTGTTTGGATTGAGGCTGAACCCACCCCGCACCATCTAGTACTGTGAATTGCAATAAATCAGGACAAGCTGAGAGGGTTTTTTTTTTTTTTAAAGGGCCTTGGTTGTCCAGCCATTTTTCTCCCTCAGTGCTGCTTCACGCTACTTCTGACTTTGATTAATAGGTCTCTGAATAAAATGTTAATCTAACTAGGGGTCCTTGCCCCCCCTTCCCCCTCCCGCCCTCCATGCCCTGCTCCAGAAATATCAGAGAAAACACACAGAGGTTTTGTCTCCCTGCAGAGCACTTGTAGCTTTTGATTAATGGGTGGAAGGGCCCAGCTCCAGGTTCGTGGCATCTATCCCGACTGCAGAAAAATAAGCAAAAAGTCACCAAACATGACACAGAGAAGGAAAGTCCCAGGAGCTGCAATGAGAAGAAAGAAAGGAGGGAGAGCAGCTTATAATTCAAGATGTACCCCAGTGTAAGTTTTGGTATTTGTGAGTCTGAGTTCAGACCCTCATCTCCACTTTAACCTTTCTTTATAATGAGCTCAGACCACATTGCTGGATTCAGCAGTTCCCAAGCTCTGGGATGTCTTAACTTCTAATATTTGCATCGTGAACTACTCTCACATTGCCCTGGGCTGACACTTCTAGTGCATGTGTTAAGAATGGCTAAGATGGCTTAATAAAAAAATCAGCCCTTACACTTCAAACAGGACATGTGTTTCCCCTCTTCCCCTTCAAACTCTTGCCCATTCTCTGAATCAAACTTCTTTTGGAGCTTCTGAAATGATCAGAAACATGTGTTTCATTCCTGTTTTCTGGCCAGTGTTGAACTCGGAAAGGCTGTTCTTGTATTGCTTTCATGTGGAAGCCAGACCTGCTGGAAACTTGCTTTTTCCTTCAAGGTGGATGATTTGGCGGAACTACATGTATAAGAAGCTACTCACATGAGGGGTTGTCTACAAAGGATAATTAGGCTTGAGTGGGTAGGGAAGCTGAAATGAGCTAGCTATGTTAGTCCGAAATAAGAGCATCCAACCGGAGGGCCTCATCAAAAAAAGCTGTTCCTGTGGCAAGCCTTAAGTAATGGTGTGGGATATGCATAAAGTATGAAGGAAAGTGAAGACTGACGTGTACCACCCTACAGCTCCCTTCCTCTGCATGTCTTCTTTTTGAGCAGACAGTGCCCCACTATGTTCCTTCTTTTTGTCATGAAGTAACCGGAGCAAAGCTTGCATTGTTTAGCTGCCAGTCATAGAGCTCTAAGATCCAGACTGGGCTGTAAGGCAGGTGGGATTTTTTGTATGTATACTCAAAGCTACAACAGTCTAACTAGGGAAAAGCTCACACTGTTGAGAAAAGAGGGGGAAAAAATCCCACTTTGGTCTTCTGTGAATGTTTTGAGCCTGGATTTTTGGTCAGAATACATAAAGGGCTTTAATGGGTATAGTTGCAATAATCCCTTGTGCTAAGGAAAATTTCTACATCCTCAGCCGCTGGAGAGAATTTTCAATTAAGAAAAATCGACCCTGGTACCATGAGAGAGTTATGCCTCCTTCATCTGGAGGGAATCTGTGAGGCAGTGTGGCCTTTCCTGGCACTGGTGTAGAATCACGACAGTCCCTCTACGGCTTTTCTTCTCCTCTTGCCATCTCCGTGGAGGCCTTGTCAGCCCTTGATAGGCCTGTCATCCAACTCACTCAACAACTGACATGCCTGGAGGATGCAGCCGTCCCTGCTGACAACAGCTTTGTTTCCCATGTGATGGATGGCCTTGTGGCCCAAGCCTCGCCATTGTCCGTTCGCCTGTGGCCTTGCTTCAGTGATTCTTATCTCTGCCTTGGGTATCCACTCCCTGCAGCAAAGGTGAGCAGTTGCCAGTGTTGTGCCTTCTCCCTAGGTGCCTCTCCTGGATCAGGGTGGGGGGAAGGACAACGGGCATCCTCTCGAGATTGAGTGAAGCCAAGCTGTGCTGTTTACCTGGGCCTGTGTGGCATTCGGCTCTTATCGGGCAAGGGGAAGGCAGATACGAGGGATTCTTTTCCTTAGTCAAACAGTCGGTTGTATAGGCCGTATGGAAGCGCTTGTGTAATTACCATTCTCTGGCTCTCACACCCCTATCTTGTAAATCACCAATCCATCACAGCCCTCCTCCTTGTATTGTTCTATAATTAACTGGACAAACTACAGGAGCATTGTCACAGCTCCCCATTTACAGAGGAGGGACAAAGACTTGAAGGAAGATTTCAGTCTCCTTTAGCTTTTTTCCTCCTCTCTTGAACTCTTTTTTTCTCTATCTTCTGATCCATCTTATGACTCTAAAGATGTCTCACCTGCTTCTTTGAATGAGCACTTATTTGCAAACCAGCGTTCAACACAGAAAGAGTGGCCACAGAAGGACAGACACAAGGATTTTAACCCCTCTTGTTCCACTACAGATGTGTGCACGTGTTCAACACACTCCCCAGCGCAAGGAGCAGCTCAGTTCTTCTGGGCTGTTTTTATATGATCTCCCATCACAGGTTTTGGACTCTATACTAATGTAAGTGGGCTGCAGTTGCCTCCTCCGTTCCTTATGTATGCAGAGCGTGTAGCTCCTAGCAAATGGTCTGTTTATGTGTTAGACACTTCCTGGGGCTGGACAGTGAGCTACAAGGGAGATGGAAGACTTCCAAAGGGTGTGGTAGTGCAAAGACTAGGGGAGTTGCTGATGCTTCGGTGCTATTGACCCAGGAGGGTAGAGAATGTATTTCAAGGTTCCGTATGGCTCTAATGGTTAGGACAAAGTTTGATGTGGGCTTTGGAGCAAGGAGGGAACTGGCAGTGTTTTGGGCTAGTGAATCTAGTTTCCTTCTGCAGTCCAGGTGAAGCCTACAGAAATGAGAAGAGTTGGTTGAACTCTGCAGAAGATAGAGGCAGAAGAGTTAACCGAAACTTTCCCTAAACTGGGACAACTTACTCTGGGCTGTTCCCAACAGCCTTTGGAGAGGGTATCCTGCTCCCTTGCCCAGTGAGAGAATACAAGGACGTGGGTCAGGAGAACTAGGCTGAAGTTTTGCTTTTGCTGCTCTATCTGATTATCCCTTTTTCCCCCTCTTCCCTATGTAAGATTTTCCCCTCTTGCCTACATGAGGGATTTCAGCTCTTCAGGGTGTTTCTGTTTGGCTTACAGCACCTGGCATGCTGTGGCCCTGTATTTGATCTGGAAGCTTTAGACTCTGGAGCACTACAAATAATAATAGTTTATAGACCCTTTGTTCTCTTCCTCTGCAAATTTTTAGAAAAGGTCACAGTTCTCACGGCTGCTGCTTTGACAGCAGAATTTAGTCCTTTGTGTCGATGGTGTCAGGCAGCCAACTTTGCTGACCCTGTGGGCATCCCTTGGAGCAGTTTTTGGCTCAGAGACTAAAAATCTACTTTTCCTCCTTATTTGTGGTGTCAGGTAAGTCTGTTGGATGCAATTTATGTCTTCATCTTCTGCTAGGCCAGGCCTTATAATAAAAAAAACCAAAGTTGCTTTTTTAACTTCCATCTTTAAAATCCTCATTTCCAGCTCTTACGAGCTGTAAATTAGACCTGTCCACCCCATGGAAACTCTGGAGGAGTGACCTGAAGCTGACCTCCAAGCCATGGGGCACTTCTTAGTGCTACCCGCATCCCAGTGACCAGGTCACCTGTATTAATATCTGAGCACATTGGATTCCCTCTTGTGAGGCCAGTGAAGCACGGGGTGTCTAAGCTGTGCTTGGAAAAAGCCTTTGCCACTTCAGTACATTTGAATGGAAAGGGGAAGACCTGTTCATGTTTATTTTACAGCCCCTTTTATTGACTTGATTTATAGCCTGAGGCTGTGAGTTAATTGAGGTCTAGTCCAGGAGAGGGCACCTGGGAAGGGGAGGTGCTGCTAGTGCCACCAAAGGGAGAGCATACAGGGAAGTGCTTTTATCAAGCACAATTTATTGTGAGCTCTGGCCCTTGCTCTCTGACAGCAAGACATGCCCTTGCCACCAAAACTGGTCGTTCGGGCTTGGGGACATCTTTAGCTCACTGTGGGTGGCAAGGACTGGGGGCAGAGGTTAACCAAGAGAAGGTGCTTTTTCTAGGCGTGCGCTTCATTAAAGCATCCTTCTGCATCTGTCTCTTATGGGTGAAACCTAGTCACCTGTATAAGTGCGACTGTCATCGCCTTCTTTAATGGAGCCCTGATAGAGTTGTTCCCATAACCTGAAAGCAGTTGCCTTTCAGTGCACACCACCTGGGCCTGCAGAGTAGATGCCAAGACCAGCTCTCCTCTTTTGCTGCATCCCACACTTTAGGTGCGGATGATGTATATTTACATGTAGAGTGTGTGGTGGGGCAGGCGAGGAAGCAGGGCTCTCAGCCAAGTCAGCTAAGCTCCAAGACAGGTCTGGGAAAGGGCTTCTTCAGCCCACTGCCACCTTAATGAACAAAGAGAAAATAACTGCTGTGGGTGGCCAAGGGCTAAGCCTGCTATAAGCCGGCAGATCTCTGTTGAGAGGCTGATTTACTCTTTTCTATGTGGGAAACAGCATTGTGGCTGTGAGGTTTTGCAAAACCCCTTGTGAAGGTGCTGTGAACCAGCTCTGGCTACTCCTGAGCAGTTGGGTACAAGGACAGGCTGGAGCTGAAGGATGCCAGCATCACTGCTTGTTCTTCAGAGCTGGTGGGGCCTGAAATCTGTGTGCTGTCCCCACTGAAGCTGTGCTAAAAGAGGAGTGTTTCTATTTGTAAAAAGCCCTGATAGACCAGGGAGAAAGTTACAAAAACTTCTCTTGCTAGAGTGGCTCTGCCACAAATGCATATGCCCCTGTTTACCTTCAGCTATTTACAGCATGCCTATATGACAAATAGTACTGTGCAGCCACTGCTTCCTTCCCAAGGAGACCCTTTCTCGCTCTGGGAGGGCCCTTTTAGCCTATCTTATGCCAGGGAGGGCAAAAGGAGTAGATAAAGATACTGTCAGATAAACCAGAAGGCTTCCTTCCTTTCCCAGGCTTCTGTGGAGCACGTACCACGTCTTCGTTCCTAATGCCCAGTCACTCTTTGGATGCCTGGTTCAGTAAATTCCAAGTGAATGGGATGGAGCAGCCATATGCTGAAGTTATGGAAATCAGAAGAAGGTGAGCTAGTTGAATGATGAATGTCCTCATGTCCTTGCATCCCAATGCTACTAAAAGGGGTCAGCTAGCCCATCTCTCTCCTTCCACATACTGCTGTCTGAAAGCTTGGCAAGGTAGGCAGGGTTTCTAGGGAGAGGCAATATCCTTTTTCAGATGAACTGATACAGGAAAAAGGAAAAGCAGAAAAATTTTGAATGCATGAACCCTTCTTAAAATCTGAGTACGATCTCAGTAAGCTTTCCCATCTGTAGGATGTGCAATCTCATTTTTGGGCCTCAGAGGAATAATTTGGGGATTACTTTCTTTGTCTTGCACATACCAAATCCACTTTGCTTCAGGAAGCCTTGTCCTGAAGGAAGACACATCTCGCAAGTGCCCAATGTTCTTTGGGCTGTAGCTGTATTTGCACTAGAGTCTTATGATAAAGTTATGCCTTGTTTTTGTTTGTTTGTTTTAAACTCCTTTAGGTTGCTTTACTGAGGAGTCCCTTTAGAAAGCAGCCTTGCTGGAAATGAGAATGGATTTCCTAACTTAGAATTTGCCTGAATGGTGGAAAGAAATGCTGAGATCAGCCAGGCCAGCGTGAGCAGAGCATATTGATCTTGGCATATTGCTGCACTGGCTCTTTTCCTACCCCAGAGGAAAGGTCCAGAGTTCAAAGGCCGACACACCTTTTGCAAAGAACCCCTGTCCCTCTCTTGTCCCCTTCATCAGCCTGATGGGGGAAGCTGCCCTGCCAGGCACAGCAGCAGTCCCCAGGCACCTCCTGGCTGCTTCTCCCTACTTGCAATGAAAAACAGAGCCCACAGGCAGCTGCAGGAGGCTGCTGCTGGGCAAGGCAGCCCAATGTGTCCCTGCGGAGCTGAACCTCCCAAATTCTCGGCCAGTCGGCTCACTGGAGCTCTGCAGCAGGGATCCATGTTCCTAATTCATCACCAGCTGACATGAACAGGAAATAAAAAGAGCAATTTACCCTTCATTTCTCTTGTGCAATGAGCCTTTTTCTTTAAGCCATCAGCCTCTTTATTTTTTTGTCATCGGAGTGGCCGTAGTACAGCTTGTTTTCTGTTTCTGGACATCACTTGAACTTTCAGGGCGCTTGTTTAGCCCCAGTCGGATAAACGCCTCTTTCACTCTGAACAAATAGAACAAATAGGGTGCTCGTGGGCTGCGTTGCTCTTCCCCTGTCCTATTGTGGTACAGCAACAGAGGGGCTGAGGCACTTCAGTATGTGCTGAGGAGACTGTTCCTTGAAAACAAATCCACAGTTGTCAGCAGTTTGTGAAATGGCTTAGGCTCAGCCCTGCCCTTGCTGACTGGAGAAGGGCTGGGAGCAGCAGGGATGCTGAATTTCAGGATGGCACTTGCAGTCATCCTTCATGCATGATTTTATGGCGAGTGTTGTCCCTTTGCTGCATGGGTGCCTGGTCAAGCTGGGCATCGGGAGGAAGTTCCTATGTCAAGGGATGGGCTGGACATGGTATGTTGTATCTGAGCCCTCCGACACAGGCTGGCAGAGGCCAGAGGTCTTCCTCCCCTTTGCTGTTCTCACCAGGCTCATCTTCCTCCCGTTGGTCGGCAGAGGGCACCCACAACCTGGAGAGAGTCTTTGGGATGCACTTGCTCTTTCTTGCTATTTCCACTAGCGAGCAGGGGAGGAAAACGGGACATCCTCTGGGGTGGATTTCTCTGCCGTTTGGGTACGAACTTCTCCCTGCAGAATCTTCCCCTCCGGTTGGTCCCTCCAGCCAGACGGGCTAGGGGAATGGCTCCAGGGGCCGTTCCACAAAAGAGTCGCTGAATCCCATAGCCTGCCCATCAGGCTCGTACTGACAGACACGACTGTCCCCACTCGTCTCTGCTGCCAGTGGTGAGGCAAATGTTGTTGACAGGGTCAGTGGCTGGATCAGAAATAATAGGTGCGTGGAGAGGGACTGCTCCTTCTCCCTTTCCTTTGCTTCATAATTCAGATGGCCTGGAGATGTTTTACAGGGAATACATCCCTGGGTCGGGGTGCAGTTCCTCTGCGTTTCACCCGGTGTGTTCAAGAGACAGGCAGTTTAAGAGTTAGCACTGCCTATGTTAGAACTTCCTACTAAACCTTCACTTGGCTGTTTCAAACTGTGCTCTAAATTTGACCATCATAGCTCTGCTAGCACTCTTTACTGTTCTTTTGTGCAAACACAGGTGAAAAAATATGTGCTGTGCCACATGGGCAGCTTCAGAGCCAGACATGCTACATTGACTGGCACTAATGGCATTCTTTATAGCCTTCTTGCTCTGGTTTTAAAAGCATGTGGTATCTAAAAAGACATTTCTTTTTTCCTTGTTTTTGTTAATCTCAAATTCTTATTTCCCTTATGGCCTGGTAAACACCTTGTTATGTGGCTTTTTTTAATGCAGGATTTGGCTCCACATGACACATGATTAAGCTGCTTCTGCAAAGACAATCCTATTTCCCTTTCCCCTGGTCCATCCTTTGCACTAGATGTAAACCATGTGTAATTGTAGGGAAAGCTGATAGAAAGCTAAAAAAAAATTTTCTTTTTTTTTTCTGCCAATCATTTCTCCACAAGACGAACAGTGGAGAGTGAAGCCAGATTCCCTTTTCATTTCAAACTGCACAGTAGGTGGTGTGTAGACAACCTTGCCTTCCCTCAGTGGTGTGCTCCAAATGAAGCAGTCCAGCCTTCAGCATCTCCTGTCAGAGGGACACGTTTCCATACACTAGCTGCAATGAAGCTAGTGATGACATTGCATGCCTCCTGATTTATTGTCAGAACCGCCTTCTAATCTCTGTTTCATGTATGTGAGTCTAGAAGACCAGCACTGATTTTAGCAGTCTTATTCGAGGTTCACGTGCTGTAACTGAGGTTGGGGTCAGGCTGACCGATGTCTCAGCTTTTGTTCTTTCGTGGTTTTCTGTCCCATTTTAATTCCATCTGTTGCTTTCCTAATTGTAGTTGATCAGGGATGAGCAATGAGTCATACAGGAAAGTTTCTTGCTGTTTCTCATGTATCTGTTCATACATGTCACCTAAATCCCAAACCAAATCTGTCAGGTGCTTGATTTCTTTTTCATTCATGTATATGTAGTGTCACATTTTCTAGCTTGAACTAGAAAAGCAACAGAGGCTGGAGAGCTACAATAGAGACATTCCTTGGAGTTTTTTTTTCCCACATGGAGATGTGGAAAAGGATCCCTATTACAAGCTATTTCTTTCCAGTCTTCTGGAGAATGCTTCCTCAAGCAGTGCAAACACAATGTAACTGACTTTCATATGTGTTGGCTGAATAAAACGGAAGATTTGGCTCAGTGTTGGAAAAGGCAGGCAAATTTGTATTTAATTGCTACCGACACTGCTATGCAATTTAACTTGTATAAGTAAGGAATCTTTGTACCAGCCAGTACAGAAGTGTTTATCTCAAATTCATTGATTATATATAAATGCTGGATATCTCTAGATGTGCTTTTCCAGAATTGAATTAAAGATGCTTCTGTAAACTGCAGAAGACAACAGTGCTTCTGGAAAACTGTAGAGCCAGTGGGCTGGGAGCAGAGAGCTTTGTAATGTGGTCTGTATAGATCTATTGGATATAGATCAAACCAGGAATGTGTTTTTGGACAGGGAAAGGGACACAGAGAACCAATCACAGGTGGTTTAGGTTAAGGTAAGTTTCTCTTGCCATGATTTAATTTCATGTAAGTTCCTCAAAACAGCTTTGTTTGATCAGGAAAGCAGGCCTGACATTCATGTCTTCAGTACGACACGAATGAATTCTGTCTGTACCTCTCTTCAGCTCTTAACTTACCGTTTTTATTTCTGGGATCAATTGTCCCAGAACAATGTAGGTTCTTTCTTCATTACTGCCCTGATTTCTTTGATCTCCACACAGTTGTCACTGAATAGATCGCCTATACTGTGGAAAGTTAAATAATCCAAAGCTTCATGCTTTGGATTTGGCTAGTGAAGAGCATGTGAGCTCAGAGCTGATATTTTCTATTGGCACCTGCTGTTCATCCACATCTGGCTATTGCTAAATGTCTGACATAGGAAAGTGGTTTCAGTCTTCTAGGTTGGAGTTAGTGTTTAGATTTTACTATTTCTTCTTCATGGAAAATCTTGGTGTAGGAAAAGATTTCCAGGAAACGGTATTTCTTCTAGCACAACCTGGAAAGAAATAGTAGCATATTACCTTTGCGAAAACTGTGTTTGCCTCCCAAGTGAGAGTCAGACTCTACTACATAAAGTGCCTTTTACAAGGTAAATACTTCCCAGGATGTAATGCTGTCGAAGCAGATGGTCCTTTGGACACTTGCTGTGAAACAGACTTACTGGATTTATTAATACGTGGTTTAATGCTCTATACACCAGGATCCTTTGGGTGAAATTTTTTAATCACAGTTTAACTCAAGACCTTGTTGAAAGCTCAAAGGATGCTTTGGTTTAACCATCATCATTTTAAATGCTGAAGGTTGTCTTGGTTTTATTACAGTTGCAGAAGTTTTTTGGTTTAGGTGTTTCAATTTGGCTGTTTCAACTGAATGCCAAAGGGAGGTAGTGAAAACGCTCTTTTGATGTCCTCATGTTGTCCTGTTTTCACAAGTGGCTGTGCTAGGGGATGGATTTGTTACACAGGAATGAGAACAAGAGCTAAGATATTACATGTTCTGCAGAAACAAGAAATCGAAAAGGAGATGAATTCTCATCTCCTTTGCACTTGGTAGTGTTTCCTAGGAATAATTTCAGTTTGTTTGGGCACTCCAGTCTTAGAGTGGATGTTGCAAAAGAGGAGTTAACTTATGCTTGTTCTCTTGGTTCCATCTGACTCCCAGGAGCTGTGATCTGCCAGGTACTACGGATCCAGGGCTTTGGAGAAGTTTTGAATCAAATGCTGTGAACCCTGTGGCTTCCAAGAGTGTATTTCTTGGGAGAAACTTCTCTGCTGGTCCAGGGTTGATGGGTTTTGGGGTTGTTTTATGCCCAAGGCAGACTGTTCTGTGTTCAGTTTTACCGAGTTTAAAACAAGCCACGTTTGCTTACAATGGTGCTGCTGATATAATAGAAGGTAGGGAATACAGAACACTGGCCCAAAGAGAAGCCTCGAAATGAGGGCACTGCCCCAGAGGGTCTGTGGGGAGCAAGGGCAGAGAGAGGGAAACAGCCCGCACAGCTAATTGAAAGTGCATCTTCCCGTCAGTCATGGGGCATGCCCATCAATCATTCTGGCACCAACAGGATCTGACATCAGTGGGGAATTAAATAAACTCCTCTCTCTTTAGGGACCTGCTGATGGAAACCCGTAGGGGGGAAGTGAGCAGAGAAGAGCAGGAAGTGTGTGTGTGGGGGAGGAACAGTCTCGGCAGTCCCTGGGGATGGTGCAAGCCTGTGTCTTTCCTCCTCCTCGCACCAACGTGTACAGCTGAAGGGATTTTTCAGGGAGTCCCCAAAAAGGTGAATTTAAAGCTGCTAACAGGCCAGGCTTACCTCAGTTTAAATAAACAAACTGCAATAACAGTATCCAATGGTGAGTGCCCTGGAAGCTGAGTGATGCTCTGTGCAGCTGAAAAGCTGTTTTCACCTTTGGGTGAAATCAATGTTGTTGGACTGGGGCAACTGAGAGATGAACCTGGACCAGAGTGTCTGAGCAAAACACTGGGAAGAGAAAGTGGATTAGAGCAAAGGGTTAGAAGCCAAGATCCTGGTTTCTATCCTGCCGTGGATCTGTATCTACAGTAATTTAGGATGTGATGTGAATTGGGATATTACAGATTGGATCTGGCTGACATCAAGCGTTCAATGCAGACACAGTGACTTGTTTCTCCACTGGCAGGGCTATCACCAGTCAGTCGGCTGAAGTGGGTATGTGTTTGTGTGCGCACGTGTGCTTGTGTGGAGGACTGCGGAGCAGCTGGAAACCATTCGGGCACTGACAAGTCCCCTGATGGACCTCTACTGACATGGAGCGGCTTTGGTTTCAGGAAAGCCAAAGGGAACCTGTCACTAATTAGACACACAGCTAATTAACGAGAAGCAAACAAAGAGCAGCAGCTTGTGTTTTGGGAAAGCTCAGCCTTAGTAGCCAAGGATGTCTGCTCCTCCCTTTCAAACCATTTCAAAAACAAACAAAGCGGGGGAGACTTGCATTTCAAAGCAACGCAAACACAGCCAACCTCAGAAAGCCTTCCAGAAGGGACGCCCAAGAGTGGGATTTAGCAGTGAAAGGAAAAAGGGCTCTCCAGGTGTAATGAGACCTTCCCTGTCCCTAGACCAGGGCCCTCTGAATCCCCAGTGTGCATCTCTTATCCATTAGCTTTTAATTTGTCTTTCTCCAAATAAACACTCCTGTTAAAATTTTGAGGGGGTGGATGGGGAAGAAAGGCAGGTGTGGAAACATGAGCTGCCATTTTGCACTTTGCTGCTACCCAGGTCTTAGAGGTGTGTGGTATTTCAATTTTAAAACTTTTAGTACACTTTTTTTTATTGCTGTTGTATGATGTTTTATTATTGTAGGGTTGGCTAGAAGGATAGGCCAGTAATGTAAATAAGTAAAAATTACCTAGACTGCGTAAACAGATGCCCCAGAGTGGATCAAGCTCTGGCTGAGTGCTAATATCTTTAAAAAGGGAAGTGTGCATTCAGGACAGGAGGAATCCAAAGCTGTAATCCCAGTTATGAGTCCTCCTATGACCCTGAGACAGCTTGCTTAGGGCCTGATCCTCCAATGAGCCCTGTCTGGGTCCCAAGCCCTGCCCAGAGCAATAATTTTTGACTGCCTCCAAATACACCAGTGCTTGCAGGATTTGTTAGCTGAGGTTTGCAAAGTGCTTTGAACATGAAACACAGTAAGAATGCCAAGTTATGTGATATTTGGTGTATTTCCTAGAGCCATGCATGTAACTAAGGGAGAATCTCAGCTTTCGAAAATCAAGGTAGTTTCTAGCCTTCCTCATTATAGGAGAAAAAATCTGGAAAACAGAACTCAAGGCTCAAAAACTAGGAGGCCAATTTAAAAGAAAACAACAACCCACCAAGTTATGCTATTTTAATAGTAATCGCATGCTTTTGGGGACTAAATCATAAAATTGAATACTTGGGTTTGATACTATATGAGTATGTCTTAAATATCTATTAAAATAAAAGAAATTATTAATCTTCCTCTACATTCAAAATACAAAATATTGTCTATCACCACTGTCTTATGTGGAAATTTAGCTCAGCATTTGTCCTTGGATCAGCATATCAACATATCTTTGTCTATTTTCTTCTTACATCTTGGAGGAGGGACAGACAGTATTCCTGGTTAGAGAAAAGGCTGGGAGCAGCAGGTTCAGTCCCAGTGCTGTCAATGGCTTCCTGAATGAGCATCCTGTGGTCCTGCTGGAATCAGAGTCCCCAGTCACCGGACTGCAGTGGAGCAAAGGATACCTCCCTGCTTTTACGGGATGCTGCGGTGTTTAGCTCATGAGTATTTTTAAAGCACGCAACTTCTGAACCAGAAGGAGTTATCAGAGCACCTGGCATTACACTGCCGTAGTAGATCACCACATGCATTCCCGTTAGATTTTTTTATTCAGCATTCATCTGGCTTTGCTGTTTTATGGCCTGACTTGAAATTGCCGTATACACTGCTATGAGCATGGGTGTTTATTGCTGTCAGTAGACCTGTTCAAAGAACAAAGCCACAGCAGGATTCCTTCTGATATCATTTTGGCTCAGGTCTCAAATATGTACCAGAAATTAAAAAAAAAAAAAAAGGTAGAAAAAAGAAGTCAACGGCTTCAGGTTACAACAAGTAAGGAGCATAGCAACTTTTCCAGACACAGATTGATTTCGCTGTGCCTCTCCCCATGAATATCCTTAGCTTCTGTTAAAGAGTTATTGGAGGCAGATACATGAACTACTTCATGAAGAAAACATTGTGTGACACTTCGATTTCTCCTTCTGGGATGCTGCTTAGCTTTTTTATTACTGAGACACTGCAAAAAAAACCAGCAAGGTACAAAGCAAGATACGAAGATAATGAGAATTTTCTACCCAGCTGCTGCATGCTGTCTGAGGGCTGTTTCAGATGGCATCAGGTTTCTTTAGCCTACTCAGAGCTTGAAAATATGCCCTTGATTTCAGCCCACAGGAACGTGGGCTTGTGCTGCTTTATTGTCTAATGGATCTTTCACTTGATCTCCTCGTACAAACACGTTGAGCATGTGCTTGGGTCACTTAGAGAAAACTGAACCCCGCTCATGTTCTTAGAGTGTAATCCCTTAATATTGATTACTGTGTTGCACAGGGGCAACAGGTAACAAAATCCATGTGGATTCAGACTGGCAGCTGATCATCCCACACGCGCAGTTCAGCTGATGAGCTGTTTGCAGTACTGGGGCTGCTTTGCCTAATTGCTTACTACTGATGTATGAAATGCATTAATATGTTGGAATAGAAATACCGGACTGCAGCAGTTGTTCATATGAAGTGAACAGATGCAATGGAGGATTGTACTACGGAGTGCAATCCTCTTTAGATTTATCTTGTAGGCAGCTCATGTTTATCTTTTGCCAGCTCACATTAGACTAGAGTAAGGTAACCTTTAAGCCATTGCTTGAGAAAAGTATTTTGTGAAATAAAGGCAAGCAACTAATTATAAAATGTAAGGGGGCTGATCTAATTATTTCTAAAAACAGATTTCCACTGACCAGAGCAAATCTTGGATTAGATTTCACACATGGTTAGGGCCATGTCCTCCATTTCCTGGCATTTTTCCTGGCTCAGTGGAAGCCCTGTTCTTCCTTGTAGCTTTTGAGGACTGTGCAATATAAATTTGTAATTGAAGTGGTTTGCAGGGAATACAGTATATGCTTGAGTCAGAGGATAGCTAGGAGTCTCATGAACTGTTGCAGCCTGAGGCTGATTTCTAAATATAAAGTATCCTCAGATGATCTGTAATGTTTGAGTGTCTCCTTGGTTCGGTTTAATGGGTGCTCAAATGCTGTAGGTGTGAATCACAGGAAAACAGACTAATGGAAACCCTTACAAACACTTGAGTCAGGATGAGTGACTGGTTAAAGGTATGGTCTAGTAATTGGTGATTGCTGGCTATAAAGGGGTATCTTTCAGGAGGAAGGGGAGAAGATGTCAGCTGGCTTTCTACTCTGCCTCCAAATATAGCAAGTGCGGATTTTATGCCCAGATGGGTAGAGCTGCACATACAGTACTGCTCATGCAATCAGCATGCACTGGAGTATGAAGGTGCAATCCAGAATACTTACGGGAAACGTGTCCCTTAAGACCACTGTATCATGTTACTCCCAACAAAAAAGAGGTGGGAGGCGGGGGAGAGAGAGAGAGAGAGAGAGAGAGAGAGATGCTCTCAGGTTCATCTTACATGAAGCATTTGCCAGTTCTCTACTATTTGATAATTAAGAGTATTTCTGTTACAAGAGTCCCACATGCACCCTTTAAATGAGCCTGCGATTTCTAAAAGTTGTGTTCCCAGCAAAACAACTCAAATGATTTTGGCACTCTCGTTTCCCAGCTAGACGCTCTGAGACTGGATTTTTCACAGCATTTTTATCTGGGGTTGTTTTGGCATGAATTTCAAACCTGAATGCATCGGTGTCCCTAGGCTATCTCTAGGATCTGATCTAAGAGGCATCTTCACACTTACCCTAGAAGGCTGGAGACTGTATGTGCAGTTAGCTCATTTAAGACCTACAGGTTTGTGGTACGCTTGCACTTGCAGGTCACTCAGGATCCCTTACAAGCTAGTGAAAAAATGACCTTGGCTGTAATGCCAAATGCTGGTGAGAATCACTAAATCCATCAGAGTATTCACGACTTGCACTTCAAAACTGAGGTTTCCTTTGAGACAAGATGGTCTCAGGGACAACCCTGTTCCAACATGATGGCAAGTGAAGAAATCAAAATCTGACACTGAAGTGGTTTGTATAAATGGCATTTGTGGCTGACATCTTGCTGGAAGATGGTACGATGTTACTTGGGATATGACATATTTGTTATTAATCATTAGTTCGTTATTAGCTTTAGCTAGTTCTTCATTCAGTTCTGTTGCATTACATTCAGTATTTAATATTTGGATCTTCATCCAGACTTAAACTTTGTCCCTCTTCTCACTCCCCTCCAATCTGGAGAGATTGTGAATAGAGACAAAGTTTGTTCCTGCCTCACTTATTAACCTAGAGCTGTTTAAAAGCCCCAGTTGTTGAGATACCTAAGGAGAAGAGAAGCAAGTCACCAGTCAGCTGGCTATCTCGGCTGCTCCCAACATAAAAAAGGGCATTAGATTTCATCAAATGATTCTTGCATCAATCCCCTGTCTTTAACTGACCAATTACTATTAGACACCAGTATTTAGAGGAAATTCTTCATTTTTCTGGGGTAAAAGCCTTCTTTGCCCAGATTTACATAGAGAAATTGTGCCACTTCTTACCATTTCCTGAACACAGCAGATATGGCAGAGCGTTCCATTACACTTTTTCCCATCTGAGACATTTTCAAGATAAATGTATACTGCCAGTGTTGCAAATGGAGAAATTGCATATCTCTACATGTTGGCTTTCTCCCTACCTCTTTTAAGCTTCAGCAGATGCGATCAGACCAGGCGATTTGGTGTCTAAGTGACCTGGTTTACATGAGAGCAGCCCTGTCCCTGGACATTTGAAGACTCTCATTTCTGAAGCTGCAGTCATATTTAGAGGCTGCTTTTTGACAGTTTGACTCCACTATCCCTAAATATTTTTTTTCATACTGTATTCTAATAGCCATAGTTGGGGTCATGGATTACAGGGATTTAAGCTACCACCTTATAAAATTTTAGAAGAATCCAGTGGGACATTCAGAACTCCAACAATGCTGGAGCCAGCTGGAAACAGAATACAGGAGGTGGATTTTCTCCTGAAGGGGTGCTAATAATTCCTGGTAAAGATCAAAATGAAGGGCAGTTGGGTTGGTTTTGGATGACAAATTGTTTTGCATGAAAAGGATCTCTTTTCAGTCACAGGTTAACATCAGGAGCTTTTTGCTTTCTAGAGGAGGTCCGCTTTCCTGTTCCGTTTGCTGCCTGGGAAGTGTATTTGCAGATGCATGCTCTCCGTAAAACATGCCACCCGGACACAGAATTGCATGTGATGCCCACAGACTATAGTTCAAATCACAGACTTGCTTAGGCCCACAGGGCAAGCAGGAGTGGTTGGCAGCGCAGCATATGAATGACTCTCTTGTGTGCTGGGATGACCGCTCCCCCTGCCCCACGAGGAGTCCAACACTGCCTCCAAATTGCACTCCACTGCACCTTTGTGCCACACCAGCTTGCATTTGAGTTAGCAGGACAACCTCACCTGGATGTGAGGACTAGCAGAGCCCTGCACCTGTTGTTCCCTGTTGACACCACTTCTTGCTTCTGAGCTTGGGGATCACAGCCCTGCTCACAGGTGAGCAGGCCACTGGCACTTTCTTTCCTCACTGTCTTGGTACTTAAGAGCTTTTAAAACATTTCCTGTTGGCTGTGACATCCCTTCATATGTACATCTCATCCTGTGCCTTGAATCTTTCTGAGTTTTCTCCCCGACTGCTCATGCTACTCTTTCGTGCTCATCAGCACTGCTCTACCCTAGCGCTTGCTTTCTGTGTGCTGCCCATGCCTGGAGACAGAGATGCACCAGCCCTAGGAGATGCCAATAGATTAAAGCCGCAGCAATCACCAAACTCTGAGGCAGAAGATTTTGCCCATTAGTGCAAGCGTCAAGATCCTCATTCGAGGCCTGACAGCTGAAAATCTTGATTCACCAGTGCTGCTAGCTCAGCAGTGCACTTGGGCAAGTGCTTAGCTTTGACGTTGTCCTCAGAGGGCCTTAATTATATGCTGAAACGATTATCTGCATCTGTGCCTGAGGATGGCACAAATGACTCTACCACATGCACCGGTGCGTTGGACAAATGGCTTTACTAGATGAGAAGGAATGGGAAGTCTGGGAATCATGTAGCAACCTTTAATCAGTAGTAGAGTGAGGAAAGGAAGAACACTTGAATGATTTTTACATTAACTTAAGTAAAAACATGTGAATTGATTAGATTCCTTGTAAAAGAGTGATAGCTGGGTTTGCTGCTGGAACTCTGATGTTTCCCAGGCAATCTCAATGGCAGCAAATACAGCAGAACCGCTGTCAGGTGGGAACATGCCCACAGCCTGGATAAGGAAAGTTCAGGTATGGAGGATTTGCTATGCAAATGTTCACCATGAACAATGTCAAGGAGACCAGAACATTGGGGATTCTTCTGCTTTTCTTGAAATATTGTAGAAACCCTTTTCTTACAGAGATGAAAAAGATCGAACACTGAAGTGTGTACTGCTGCCCACTGTGCATTAAGCATGAAAACCACCCCCAGTTATAGCTCGTTTATTTTCCTGGCCTCGGTTGTGCCTTTCCTGATGATAAAAAGTAACCAAAACTCACAAGGTTACTTATGGGTAAGGGAGGTAGAGACTATTTAGCCTTGCATGGGGTGCAAAGACGAGGAAGCCATTCCGCAGCGACTGCATTGCTTTAGGTTCATTTTTCTTCCCTATTACCTTGATCCCTAGTGCATGTTGTACACGTCTACAGCATAGATTAACTACCTCTTCTTCTCATGCAGGGTACCTCCAGCAGGCTGCAAGCCATGGAGCTGCTTTTGCTGCATTTTAGGTATAGCTATCGAGTGTGTGATGCAGGAGGAGTCGTTTCACTATGCTTCTTTGTCTCTTCCTGTAGTGAGCTTGCTCTGTACCCGTGATGCCTCAGGATGGTGATAACTTCAGGGTCTTTGTTTGATGCACTGAAATTCACTTTCAGATGCCCTCCTCCCACTGCTGGTCGGCTCTGAGGTAGCTGTGGCAGACACTATGCAAAGAAATCCATCTAACATTGCAACTCCTTTTATACTGTGTTATTCCATAACATCCCTGTATATTGTTAAACAACTGTCATGGTCTTCTCCATGAAAAACAGACATTTAAAAAGAACTTGCTGGAACTTGCATTTTGCCTGCTGAATTTTGATGAATGTCAGGCTACCCCCTAGTGTTTTCATCCAGAATATCAGGGTATATGGGATACAAGGGACATGTTTCTTCTCCCTCAGTATCTTCTTTGTGGCAGATACTGCTCCAAAGAGGTTCACAAAAGTAAGCCTCCCTTTTTGTTATAGTTCAGACACCTTCCTTGAAAGAATGTAAAGCTGCAGCCAGATATACTTCAAAGTAGCTTCTCATTTTGATCAGCCTCATCACTTTGACCAGCCCACTGGAGTTTTATGTACATTCTAGGTATATTCAGATGACCTGTTAGGTTGGTTAATGTAAGACAAATGTTAAATGCTTGTGTGTTTACTGTGGTGTCCTGGTTATTTCTAGATCTTCAAAATACCTGATATCCTTTGGGTTCTATTAGCAGTTAGGAGCCCCAGAATTTCATTGTCCTGCAGCTAAGCAAACATATCACAACCTATCCATCGAGTACAACACGTGCTTCATTTTTGTGTAACATCTAAGCACTTATGGAAATCAGCTGTTTGCTCTTTACTCTAGGAAGATACTCTGAGAAGTTTTGCTCAGTGTTGTCCGTTTCTAAAGGCAAAGGGAGATTGTTTGCTTGACTTTACCAGAAAAGGATCTCACTTTAAACCTGTATGTTTTTGTAAGTCACCAATATCCATATGAATTTTTCAAGACACTGTGATGTTTCTGCGACAAGGAGGATTTCCATTTTTGTTGCAGAAGGCTTTTTGCCAATTTTTTTAAGCCTTAAGAGAAATTTTTTTGCAGGGGCTTGGTAAGAAAATGTTCTTTATTGTTTCAACATGTCTTGGGACAACTAGAAACTGGTCCTGAGGCAAGACAGTATTCAGAATTAAATTAATTCTCTTAAATATGTTATTCAAAGATACTATTGATATTGTGTTTCCCAGAGTGTGCATGGTACTGCTGGCTTTGTCCCCTCTTTTAATTGATATTGCCTTATTCAATTGACTAAAAGTGACAGTAGACGAATTTTCCCTTGATTTTATTCCCTTCAGAAGGTAGCCTGGAGATAACATATTCTATATACTGGAGATAATATATTCTATATACTTGGTATTTATTCTGTTGATTATATTTTGTAAGCTTGGATTCACCCTAGCCCATACAGCAGTAAGTTATTATTTACTGAGTTCACTGCATTAATCCAAAGTGACGTGGCGCAGTGGTGCTTGATTTTACCAGCATGAGGGAAGAGGTGAGTGACCTGCCAAATGCCGAGAGGTCAGCAGCAGGAGGAGACCGCAGGGCTCCCCAGCTGGTTCAGAGTGCTCTGTTCCCTGTGCTACACATCCTTCTGCAAAGCAGCACTTGTGGTCCAGAGAAGCACCTGGGGCTTAGCACCACTTGCCGGTTAATCTCTGTGCCGTGTGTGTGCAGCTGGGATTCCTCAAAAGCACAAAGCACTGAGGAACCCTGGGTTCTGCCAGTGTATGGGAGAGAAAAACACATAGATACCTGGGAAGAGAAAAGAGGTGTCTGGAAAAGCAAGAAAAGAGGCTGGGAAGTTTCCAGGAGGCAGTTCCAGGCTTGCTGACATGTATTCTCTGGTGTGCCAAATAGCTCTGTAGAAGTCTATGGTTGCAGCAAGGGCTGCTAACAGATATGGCTTGTGGCTCTATTCACCTGCGGTGCACAAATGTGGCACGAGGTGCTGCTTTGTAAATTGGATTACAGGGCTGGGAAGGCTTGTTTGTTGCACATTGCCAAGTCCCAGCTTTTCCTTCTTTTTGCCTAGAGCAGGGAAACTGTTTTGTGGGGACAGTGCAAGTCAACTACAGGGGTGCTTGCTACCACGAAGCGCTGAATCCTGACCCAGCTACGGGTGACAGTCTGGCAGGCTGAAGTGATGGGAGGAGAGGGTTAGCTGTGTGAGTTTAGTAGACTGTGTCTAGAGGGACATAGCTCTCTGGATGGGCATTGCGGATTGATGGAGCTAGATAAGTATCAGTGAAGATGAGTAACGATGCCACACAAGGTGAAGGAAAAGTGCTTCCAGGAACATGAGCTGTAAGAAGAACATTGAAAATAATGTCAGAAATAGTGTCTCTTCCAGCCCTGTAGGTATCTGGCAATAAAAATATATTGATTAGCTAACATTCTTGCTAACAGATGCTAACAAAGACAGCCTGTACTAGGCTGATTTTTATAATGAATCATGGCTTGTGCACTGGAAATTACGGGAAAGAAATTCTCAAAGCCTCATATTCATGTGGGCCCTGCTCAGGTTTCTCTAGCTGAACTTGTCTTACCTAGAAGGGCAAACGGGGGTGGTACTTCCCTCTTCTGCCACTTGGCCTACTCTCTTCTCAGCAAATCTCTGGCTCTGCACTTCCCGTTTTAACTCTTCTATCTTTAGTGGCCTTTGTGGAATATACAAGCTTATGTGTCAAAGGAGTGCCTTTTCCTGGCACTTTCTCTGTTTGACCTGTTGATGCTTGCTTGCACTCAGATATAATAAAGCACAGTGACCTAACACATGGTCACATCACACAGCAGAATGGAGAGCAAACCGCTCAGGCAGTGAAAATCTGCAAGATCTGCACCACCACAGAGAGCACAGCAATTGCAGGTGTCTGCTAGCCTGCCGTAGCCCTGTGTGCCACGCTTTGGCTTCAGCTCACTGCAGGCAAGAACCATGTAGGCTGTCACTGCTGTGTGCCCCACTCATCTCCGTGCATCAGGAGCAGCAGGCCTGCTTCTCCAGGCACAGCTGGGGCTTTAGGGAAGAATCCGAGAGGGAAAGTGAAGACGAGTGTTGTAGCTTCCCTCCTGCCCTGTGGCTCGCTCCAGCATGTTTGCTCTGGGTTGTGTCATGCAGAAGTGACCGTGTAGCTCCTTTTATTCAGATTTTGGCTGTGTCCATCTCTGGGTGGTTACAGATAAAAAGCTCTAGTATAGAAGTTGTCTTTAGAAGTTCTCTGACTTCTTTCACAGAAAATGAAGAA
Source organism: Chauna torquata (assembly GCA_013399475.1). Classification (NCBI taxonomy): domain Eukaryota; kingdom Metazoa; phylum Chordata; class Aves; order Anseriformes; family Anhimidae; genus Chauna; species Chauna torquata. The sequence goes on from VXAL01011998.1 coordinate 119,248, forward strand.
CTTGCTATTGAGACGCAGATTTCTGTCCAAAGTCTGAAGTTTGCAGCCAAGTTCTGCAGCAGTTCTTCAAATTAAATCCCTACTGAAGTCAGTCTTTGTTCTATCAAGGGGTGTAGAAATGGTTTGCTCTGATTCACGGCAGCAGAACTCCTTAATTCCCGGCTGCTCATCTGATATTAATGCCAGACTTTCATTTGCATTCAACAACATTTTGACTTTAATTCCTTCGAGGGATCTGTCTCTTAAATGCCTGAAGTAAAAGCCCAATCCCTGTGTCAGGTGGGCTTCTGGTGTTTTGTGGGCTTGATGAGAAAAGCAGTTCTTTATGGAGAGACAAATCAAAGCTGCCTTCTTGCCAGGTGTAGATGAATTAGATGGGTAGAGAAAAGTGGCTTTTTAATGTAGAGGTGTATGTTAGCTTAAACAAACAAACAAGAAGAAGAACAACTATATCTAGGCATGAATTATAGCCTGCTTCAGATTTCAGTGTGTCATGTTTTGAATTGAGCTGGAGTACCTATGGCTTTTTTAAATTGCATTTGAACAAAAGTAAATACAAAGAGAAAGAAACCAGGACAGCAAAAGCCTGCAGGAAATTCCTCTACTGTAAACAAAGTCACCTTATGATTGATGTGAATGTACAGCCCCTTGTAAACATGTCTGTTTACTTGCAGGAAACCAGAAAGAACCCACATTGGGTGCTGCTGATTTTATCTAGCTTTGCTTAAATGCTTTTGGCTTCCAGTAGTCACTCTAGAGAGAGCGCAGTAGTGATAGCTGCTCCCTGGAAAACTCAGGTCTACTGTACTTTAAATTCTCTGCCAAATACTGCAAATGGGCAGAGCTGCATGGCAAATACTGATGATAGCATTTTGTGGCAATCCTGAACCTCAGTGGTGAAAGCTTTTTAATAGTGGTTGTGAAGTACTAATCCTTTGCAAAGAAGTTCTAGTTTTCAATGCACCTAATGAGGGAATTTTATGCTTATAAAAATGTAGTAATAAGCTATATCCTACACCATGAGGTTCCTGTAGGCTGCCGCTAAAAATTTGCTGTTCTAACTGAGATTGTCAGTGCTTCTGAGGCTGATGAATTTTGTGTTGATGGAAAATGCTGTAATTGTTTGTGGGACACTTTGTTTTTATTTAAAGATTTGGTCATGTCTGAGAGTGAAATCTGGCAGTGCTGAAGTCCATGAGAAACCATTGGTCATAGCCTTCAGTGGGGCTGCAAGTCATGGCAAGCAAATCTGGATTTTTATAATGGATATTTCAGAGAAATGATAGGAAGCCATGCGTTGTCTCCTGTTGGAGAAGTGACACGTGGCTACTACAGAGAAGCCCAACATTACAGAGACAAATGAATTACTTGGATGATGATTTGGTTATGATCTAGAAATCCCCATTGCCAGCTGGTTATAATCTGTCTCCCAGGAGTGAGCACATCTCAGGGTTCCTCCCAAAGACCTTGTTCTGTCTGTACACGGGTGGAGCTCTCACTGTTTTTCAAAGGGCTTTTTTCCTCAAATAAAAATTACAATTTTGAAATGCTCTCAGTTCTGCAAACAATTACCACTAGCAAAATGCATTAAAATCTGCAGAACTGTTCCCATGGGAAAATTTTACACCTGGGATTGTTCACAAAAATGTGTCTCTGGTTTGCAAAATGCCTTGCCGTAGAGTGTTACATAGAACGAAAACAGGGAGGGCAATATTTTTTCCATTTGTGCATACGGATGTGGAATTTGAAAGAAGCTTTTCAGGTATTTTAGGCCAACAGTCATTTTGTACCCTAAAGGATCTAACAACATGTTGGCCTAACAACATCTGTGCCTTTTACATAGATCATTTTTCAATGAAAAGTATTTATGTGGGCAGGAGTGCTCACAGACAGTATTAGCCACTGAGACATCACTGCATCATGCAGCTCAAAAACCAGTGCATGAAAGTGGGCTCTTGGATTGTTATTTTCCGAGCTGAGTGAAACCCAAAAGATGAAGGTGGGAAAGAGGGTTTGAGATAGCAACAGGCAGAGCCTGAGCCTTGCCTGAGCCACATACTTAAGCTGATGTTTAATTTAAGATTAAGAACGGTCCCTCTAGCTTTACTTGGACAACTGGTAAATCACACTTGCCGATTCATTACAGACCTCCGCTATATCCCTCCTTACTTGTCTCCTTTCCAGCTGAAAAGTCCCATCTCTTTAGTCTCACCTTACATTAAAGCTATTTTCTATTCATCCTTATTGCCATCTGCTGTATGTTTCCTGGATTTCTTCTATCTTTTTAGAGGGAATTAGCAGCACAGGGGGCAGTGGTCAAGGCTCATGTATGGACATAAGGAAGTTTTCTACTCTGTTCTCTGTTCATTTCCTAATGATTTCTAACATTATAGGCATTTTTTTTGATCAAGGACAAGTGCTGAGTTGGTGTCTTCAGCGCACTGTCTACAGAGATTTCTAATTCTCTTTTTGTCAGTGGTAATACCTAACCCAGACATGTCAAAGCATTTATGGAGTTTGGGTTTCTCCAAGTATGTATTACTTTGTAGTTACTGAAATGAAATTTGATCTGGCGCTTCCATCCCCTGTCAGTCAATTTGCTGAGATCTCACTGTAATTCATCACCGTCAGGTTTAGATTTGACAATCTTGAATGATTTAGGAATCAATTGCAAATGTCATATTCCTAATCACCCCTTTCCCATGTTGTTATGGATGGGTTGCACAGGAGGGATGCCAGGACAGTTCTTTGGAACAGTGTCTTAGCAACCCTGTTCTGCTCTGAGAAAGGAAGTTTACTTTCTTTCAGCCAGTTGCTAATCTACAAGAGGTCGTTTCTTCTCACACCATAACAACATTAGGAATATTTGATAAGGGAACTTCTAGAAAATTTAAACAAACAAACAAACAAAAACATTTAAACAATATTAGCTAGATCATCCTTATCCATGTGCCTAGTGAATCCTTCAGAGAGCTCTAAGGTATCTGTAGTACCATTATCACATATTTATCCATGCAATTCAGTCTGCTCCTTAGCACAGTTTCCACTATTTTGCTCGGTACAAAGACCAAGTCTAAGTATTCAAATTCCAGGATCACCCATAACTACGTGTCTAGTGAGCAGACACCCCTGATGTCCAAAAATTTAGCTCTACATCTTGATTAAATGTGGCATTTACCCACTCTTTGTGAAGACAATCAGTCTCCCCCTACAGTTGTTTTCTATTTTTGCAGCTTTTTGAATGTCTCTGAACATGTTAGAATGAGGGTTGTCATCTTGATTGGCTGGTTGAGAAAACAGTCCTAATGGGTCCTATTTAGGACTAGTAATATTTATAGAGTTTAGATAAGAACAAAACTGGCTTAAAGTTGCAGCTTTATAAGGAAAGTCCAAAGACCAAATGTTGGGTCTGAGATGTCTGCCAGGCACAGGAGCCACAACAGCCATTCCTGGTTCCCTTTGGAGTAGTGCCAGGTGTGAAACCCTGGCACTGCTGAAGTGGAAGAAGTCAGTAAGAGTAATGAGCTGAAAGTAAAAGGGGAATTTGAGCTAAATACAGGGAAAACTATGCACATTGTAATTAACAGAGACACTAGCTGATTAAACAGTTGTCTAGAGGTTGAGAAAGATTTCCCTACTCAGAAGTCAAAGTCAAACTGAAGTCAAGGTCCGTAGATGCAAGGTGAATTTGCTTTCTGTGCTGAGACAGAACCAGATCCTCTGAAGAGTAGCAGTTGGGTTCTGCGGAAGTGCTGTTTCAGAGGCAGCATCCTCGCTTAATTAGTCAGAAGTATGCTTCGCTTAATTAGTCAGAAGTATGCTGTTTTCTGACTACCAGAGTTGCTGACCAACCTTCTGCATTTTTAATCACGTGCTTTTTTGGTTTTGTTAAGCTGGAGAGAACAGAATAAGAGGAGAATTTATGCCAGACTGAGAACAAACATTGCCTCATGTGGATGGTTTTATACCTTGGAGGCCAATCCCTCAACTTTCTGATTTGTTTGCCCCCTTCTTTATTTCTGATGGGAAAACAACCCAGAAGGATGTAAATCATGATGCAACTCTCGCCACCCCATGTAAAAGTGAGAAACTGGAGCAAAAGGGGCTGTCACATGCATGCAAAGAGAGCAAAAAGGAGAGATGGCAGAATGAATTTCTCCTTAATAAATTTGACATGGAGACTGGGAGCATGTTTATAAAACCCTAACTGAGAGTAGAGGAGGGTTTGTATCTTTGTTTTTCCAAAGTGCAAAATCAGGGCTGGTTTATTGGACCCGTGGGATTGGACAGTGTGTAGAAGGCCACCCATCTGGAAACCAGCCGATCGCTGCTGAAACTTTCTTCCCAGGCTCTGGCCCTTCTCTGACAGGGTGCTACGGTTTTATGAGAGGCCGACAGCAAGCCTTTTACAGACCATAACTCCTTGTCTCAACAAAAATGGCTATAAATTAGCTGGAGAAAGGACCTGAGGGGATTGTCCCAATCTGACTTGGGGTCTCAAGTCCAAAGTCAGCAATTTTAACAGAATAATCTGAGGTTTCAAATCAATTGTGTCTGGAAACAACCTTTATGGGAAATGGGTGAGTGGGAGGTAGGAGGCAGTAAAAGGGAGGCAGGGAGAGAGAAGAGATTATTTCTAGATGGTGAAAATGTAGACCACGTAAGTCTTTTCCCCAGAGACTTTCCAGGGTCTATAAAGGAAATCAGTCCATGGTTCTTCAGGAGTCCTTATTTCCTTCAAGCCTAAGGCAGCCTCTGTATAGAACTTGGAATTGCTCTCTGAGTCTGAGCATCCAAAATCTTTTAAGCATTCAGAAGCTAAGCTTGGATGTGATCTTCACAGTTTCCCATTTTCATGATAACCTAAATCTAGTACACCTTGAAACACTCCATTCCCATCTGAAAGATGGGGCCAAAATTCTTTCTTATCCAAATAACTGATCTGACACTAGGCTTGTATACAGTAGTGGTTTCACAGTAAAGAGAGAGTTTTAGCATGGAAAGATTTTCTTGAATTGAACCCAGCTGATAAGAGTGTCTCGTCCTGTTTTCTCTGCATGGAATACAGAATCAGTAGGGTGATGCTACAGGAGGCAAGACAACTGAGGTTCTGCTTTTCCAAATGAAAAAAATAAAAAAATAAAATTAAAAAAAAAAGAACAAACTAAAACTTTAATAAGTACTAAACATTTTGTTCAGGAAGTTAAGTAAATATTTTGATGCACTGTAGACAAGTAGTTGCCCTGTTAAATACCCAAGCAGTGTTTCCATGTAAGCAGACTGGATAATTTCTAATTAAAACTGTTTATGCATATGTTTGTTTTGGAACTTCTGAAAATATCAAAGAAATAAGAAAAAAAAACAAAACAACAGAAAACAGTATTATTTTAGTCATTTGCCATTAAAAAGTACTATGGAGCAATTTGCTTGGATTGAACATAAGAATTGCCATAGCAAACTTTTGTGGTGTTCTTTCACATTTTATAGTAAACAGGGTGTGGTTTTAGAAAGATCTCATGATCTTGATTTTTGCTTTCCAGGGTGGTCGAGTGGCTGAGCCAAGTGGTTGGGGAAGAGGATGGAAACCACTTTGATGACTTATCCTGGAGGGAGGAGGACATCTCTGAGCTAATTGGGAAAATACTACTTGTAACCAGGGATAACTGCGTGACAGAAGGAAAGGAACCAGCATCTTGCCTGGATATTAACAGCAGTTAATGGCCATGTCCTGTCTGGAAGAGAGAGCAGATCACCAAAACACAGCGAGCAGGAAAGCACTTTCTCATCCCTCCATACCTGAAGACAGCACCAGGTAGGCTGGAGAAGGCTTTGGGTGGGGACACAGAGGGAATGTGTCTTTGGAGCCGCTCTCTGAACTCTGTGGAGTTTTCTCAGTTGTTTCATGGTGTTTGTTTGAACTTAGCCTGGTTTCTGGCATGGCGAGGCCAGTCTGTTGTAAAATGCCTTTGTGGCACTTGGATGTGCTAATGCTTGGGTTTGGCTTGGTATGAATCACTCATAACTGGGACATGTGGTTTTAAGATGCTTCTTTCCCCAGTCACAGCAGTAACGTCCGTTCTGCTCTTAGGTGGAACGTGTTTCAGTTGTGGATCCAAATGCTGCTTGAACAGCAGCAATTAATTATTACCAGGTTCAAAATAAAGTCTGGCTTACATAGGAATGTGGTCAAAGACCCATCTAGAACATAAACCAGAAGGGCAATATCTCCATTTGGTGCTATCCCAACATGACCTTTTGGATGTTAGTAGATGTGTTTATTGTGTGTGTAAGTGCACAGGACTGCACGCCTATGCTCTCTCTTCCACAAGCTACAGCTGGGGAAAGGCAGGGATAGTAACTGAGTGCAGAATTTTGGATATGCAGAAATTGCAGAATTTGAATGTGGAGTAGATTTCTTAAGCTATTCACAGGAACACTTGGGGATTTTCAAAATGTCAGAGAAAATACACACTTCCAGTGTGTGAAATGCCCTGGCAGAAAGCTTAGCACAAAATTCCAGAAAACAAAACAAAACTTTCACCAACTTCCACCAGCTGGAGCTGTTACTGTAGCTGCCAGTCTGCCTTGGTTCAGAAATTACCTACTGCCGGTTGATCTGTAATGCTGCTGTGGTTGAAAGATATAGTGAAAGGGAACTCTTTATGTTCTCAAAATGTATTACATGTGAGAACACTGAAATATACTTCTAATTTGAAACAAAACTGTTGAGAATCGGTTCTTTTGCTGTTTGCTCACATGCCAAGACCTCAGCTTTCTCCTGCGATAGCTAATCCTATAACTTTGACTGGAGCTGGTCCAACTCCTATTATAACCAGTGGAAAACTGCTGGTGGAAGCTGGATTGGGCTCATCTGGTGCCCTGTTGAAATTTGTGGTGATATACCAAAGCAGAACAAAGATAACAGCCGCAGACTGTAAATTCGTTGGGGCAGGGACTCTCTGTTTGTATGCGTTGTATAGTGTTGAAGACATTTGTCGACACTTCAGAAGTAATGAATAATGCCAGTGTGAGGAGGAAATCTCTCCACTCAACCCTAGGTGTTTCTGCCACTAAGTGTTGAAAGAGAAACACAGAGCCCTGAACTTTGAAGACTTGGCAGGTGAGGAGAAGGAAAAGTTTTTTGACTTCTCTTTTAAATTTAAGCTTAATCTGCATTTGTTGGGTCTGGCTGAAATATAAGAGCTTTTAATTTAACGTTGTTGTTTTTGGGAAAACTTCTTGGGATGCGTGGCATGGAAACAGCTTAGATATGTGGCAAGGTTTTGATTTAATTTCTACTTTCATCTGCTTTCCATTATAAACCAGAGTAATTGCAGTAACATTCTCCGTGGCAAAAAAATACTAGCAGAAGTGTGACTTTGGAAGTTTTCTCACTTTACAGTACCTGTAAAAAACAGTCAGCAAACAGGTTTTAAAATGATTTATTATGGGAGGGAGCAAAGACTGGATGTCTTCATAGTAGCAGGATTTCACTGACACTATCAGGTTTTCAAAGCTGTCAAATTCAATCTATGCTTATTTATAGAAAAGCTACTTTGCACACTTGAATTGCATTTGCTCCTATTTTAGAGACCTTTAAAATTCTAGCACAAGTTGAAATGTCACTGGTGTTTGAAGTGCCCACGTAACTGTCCACATTTTGCTCTTAAACAGCTGACTGATGGGTATGCTCATGAAAGAAAACTGCTTGCTTAAAAAAACAAAAGAACAAAAGACATTTCCAGGGGGATTTAAACAGTGTTTATGGAGGAGGAATGAGGAGGAGCAGTACGAGTCCCTTGGCATGGTCTTCCTGCACGCTGTGTCAATAGGGTTTCCCCAGCGTGGTATTGGCTGGACTCCCTTGTCTGGGCACTGCTGTAGAGGCTTGGTGTTACACAGTGCACATATTCCCCCTGCTCCCCTCTCCCTGACTGCTTGTGCTATAAACCTGGTCATTGAATGAGCCTGATTTTAAAACAATGCTCCTGTAATAGTGCTCTGGGAACAGGATGAAGCTGTGAAAGGCAAGGGTATCTTCACTGCCAAAAATGGTGTGCCATGAGCTTACTGCCTCAGTGTTGCTGTTCTTCAGGTACAGACTTGTTGCACTTTTTATTCTGCTTCAGGTAGTGTCTTGAAGGGCAACCCCAGGATTTTGAGCTGTCATAACATGAAACTGGCATTAAATGTATCCAATACAAAAAAATAACATTGGTTTTGTATTTGGGCTTTTTTTTTTTTTTTTGTTAGAGAAATGTTTGAATCCACTTTTCCACTGAGGAAGATAAGAAACTGAAAGACAAGTAACCTCTTAAGAACGTGATAATGTTGTAGGGAAAGTCTAATAGGACTGAGATAAGCTATCATCATGCACAGGTTTGGTAGAGTATGCCCACACAGAATTCTGGCTTGGGGTGTAAATGTCGCACAGCGTGTATGTGTATTCAGGGTGGTGAGCTAGGCTGTGGTCCTGACCCTTCCTTCAGGCACAGCAGAAGGTAAAACCCCTGGTGACTGTGATGACTGAGACACAGCTGTGAGACAGATCACTCATCTCTTTCAGAAAGCTCCGGGTCTGCCTAGCTTAGCTTTTTGTATTGCAAGATCTCTCTGCATCATTTCTACACATTGGTCAGAGCAACATTCGGGATCCGTACCCCAAAAGGAGAGAATTCTGACTCCCTTGTTTCCACTAGAATTATTTATTCTATACAATTTTTAATGCATGCAAGTCTGCTTTTGAGCATCACCCTGTGGACACAAGCTCCTGTGCATGTTGTGCTTAATCTGCTCATGATAGACTATTGTTCTGTATGTGTTGACAATCGTTTGTGTAGCTGTTGAGAGAAGCAGGAAGGAAACTGAAACGCCAAGTGAATTTCAAAGTCGTTATCACCATGTGGAAGAGGGACAGTTGTCAAGTGAAAAGTGACAGAATTGGCAGGGCTGGATCTTGTGGCTTGATACTTCGGAAACACCAAGCAAGGAGCAAACAAGCAGTTAAACAGAGATGCTGAGAAACAGGGTGTCACATTTGCTCTGTTCAGACTGACTTGGGATCCGGGCTCCCAGTCTCACAAGTGATACTGCTGACTCTTGTAAAAAAACGTCTGTGCTGTATTGCATGTATACAAATGTGCTGCTCTTTCTGCAGTGTCTGAGTTTGTGTGGTTGATTGAACCACAAATTTGCACATTAAAAAGGTGATTACTGATCCTTACGTAGTGGAAATTTGGGCCAGAATTGTGAAGTTTGAATACATCTGTGGATGAGTCCAAGATTTAGGATTCTGTAATTGTGAGGTTTTGGTCTGGGCCTGTCTCTAACTGTAGCTGAACATAAACCTCCTCACTGTAAACTTTCTTTCTCAATAAAAACCCCAAAGCACATAAGCCACAAAAAACCTGTCCGGGTGACCTAGCTAGTTGTCATCACGAAGTGATGCTTCACCATTGGCCCTCATTCTTGTATGGCTTGGACTTACGCTCTGTCAGAAAAAAATACTGTTTCGGGTACTAATTCCTGTATCCTATAGGATAGAGCCTCTCCTTTTGCTGGATGTTACACCCTTCTTCCCCTGAAGAGTTAGTCCTCATACAATAGAGAATAATGGTAGTCTGGCAATGAACTAGATCAGCTGATCGAGTTAAGTCCTTTCCATAGTCAGTCGGTGATACTGCTGTATGGGAATGTGCGGAAGGAGCCAAGAAACAGTTATGGGAGAGTAAAATTGCAGTGTTTGTTCTGGAGATGGGCAGAAGTAAAAAGCACATGCAAAGTGACATTTTTATACACATATATGATAAAACAGAATACTTTTTAGGTACATGATGCATTTGATTACGTTAAAAATCCTTGTGCTCCCTTTGCTTCCCTTGCTTTTTATGTTGTGTGTTGTTCTTGCTCCCAGGATGAGGGATGTAGATGGGGTGTTGTATCTTCAAGCCTTCTTCAGAGCTGAGCAGGCTGATTTGCTGCTTTTTCATTTGCAGCTCCCCGAGTGTTGCCTGTTACTAGTTTTGAAATCCCCTGCTAATTGCAGGACCTGCAGACAGGAGCTCTGCTCCATAACATGCTTTCCCTGCTCTATGCCCTCCTGGAGCTCCGCTTGTCTGTACAGAGGATGTGGCAAATTTTCTTGTTTCCACCCTCATGGGGAGAACTGCTTGTGGTTAAGATGATTTGCAAGTGTGGTGTTCTGTGGTTACGCTATTGCTTCCTCCTATAATCCTACATGCTCTGGTGCACAGGGTGTTTAATAGCATCCTCAGGTTGACTCCGCAATGACTACTTTGCTCAAAGACCATGTAGACTGTTCAGATCCTTCTGGTAAGCAGAGTGGTAAAGATTGATTGTAGACCTTAGTGCAGGCTCCTGAAACACAGCCTTCACTTCATGATAGAGCAAGTGTGTGAGACCAGACATCCTTCGGATGAAAGTAGTAAAACTGTTCATCTGTGCCAAGCAGCGGCCTGCATAGACATATCCAGAATCAGCTGGCAGCCCACCTAGCCTGGCTTATGAGACATGCAGATTGTCATTTCTCCACTTCTGGATTCTAACTTGCAGCCATCAAAAATCTCCAAAGGAACCTTCTCTCTTGGATAGTCATGACATTGGCCATTCTCACCACTGCAAAGACTAGCCCTCGGATGGCATCCTGAAAACCACTGGTAACTGCAGCCTGAACAAGCCTTCAGTCCTTGTCATCCATGCTGTGAGTCCAGCAGCTTCTGTAACTCTCTTCAGGCTGGTGCAGCATGGCTGGCTCTAGTGACATTAGCGGTGCCTTAAAGCAAAGGAGCACACACCGGTACCATTTGAGCTCTATTTGACGTAGCCCATGTTTGCACAGGTCGACTGCAGAAGTCAACCTGTGCACACAGGACCCGCAAGATGATGTGAGTCATCGTGCTTTCCCCTGCCTGCCTAGGTGGAAAGAGGAATGCAGCCAGGCTTACCACCCTTGTGCTTCACTGCAACAACCCCTCGCTGGCAAAGTGCAAATACAAAGTCCACTTCTGTCTGCAGAGTTTTCCAAGCAGCCGAGAGCATATTCCCCTTCAGCAGCCCAGCCAGTCCTTCCTCTCCCGCTGTCAGATTGATAAGGAGAGACTTTCTTCCTCCACCACAAAGTGCTGCTCTGATTTACTGCAGCTCTTCCTCAAGCACTTCCGGAGGTCAGAGGGCTGCAGACATTAGCCCATAATGGAAGACCTGAGGTCATTTGGAACCAATACGAATGAACCTGGGTGCTGTGCAGTGTAGCTGGGAGTAAATAAACCTGTCCCGTCTTGCTTTGTAAAACCTCTCACTAACGTGACACAGAGAGGAGGATGGAAGAATAATGGATGGTTCTCATCAGAAGAAATATAGTGCCCAGTGGCTTGGGAAGCGTGTGTGTTTATCTGTTATTCTTGTGGGATGCGACCTGGCAATGCAGCTGGGCTCCCTGGGGAGTTTCTGGTGGCCACAGTGGAGACTGAGGCCTGCATTGCTCGTGTCCAGGCAGCATTTCCTCAGCCTGCCTTGCTTCATCCTTGTTATTTACCATTTATGATGGAAACTTCAAACATCTCAAATGACAAGATTACTTTTCAGTTCAAAAAGCACTATAAAAATTCTGTACTGCAGTAATGTTGGTCAGTAGTGGAAGATCTGGGGTCAATTCATAATCAAGACAAATTAACCCAGGTTAGGTTAGCTGTCATAAAATTGCGGATAGTCTTTGCTCCAGTAGCATTTGGAAAATTCCCAGCTGCAGTGACTGCTGATAGAAGGTAAATTAAAATCGTGGGTGTCCTGCAGGCGGAAGTCCTGGTGGAGGTAACTGAAGGACTGAGTACCATGTGCAGTGAAGCAGGCCCAGACAGTATGCACTGCTCTATGTGCAAACACAGAGACTAATCCTAAAGGCAACGAAATTTTCTGCATTTCAGTGCAGTAAATCCCACTAAAACCCATGGCAGGGCTCTCAGAGGCTGACTCTGGGACTTGGCAGCTGCACACTTTTGTCCCTGAGCAGCACGGCTGAGCAGCTGTGGTCTAGGCTGGCTGCAGGGTTGTGCATCTGAACGGGAGGCCTGAGAGCCAGGCACTCTTGTGCTAGGTCCAAGAGCAGAAAGTACCTAACGCAGAGGGGAGAAGAGCTCAAATGGTGATGGAGGTACCGTTAGCAATATTGGTTAAGGCTGGCGCTCTGAAAGCCTGCGCTTGGTGGTGCAACCATCTCCCTCTGCTGAGGACATCTCCTGAGATGACCTGTCCTGGTGTGCCCCCTCTCCCCATGTGAAGCTCTCTTGAACTGACCTGCTGCAGCGGTCGTAAAGCTGGCAGTGGGCACTGAGCCACCCGTGGTGTGAAAACCAGCAGTGCAGTGCCACCGTGAGAAGGGCAACTGTTATTCCTGGGTGCATCTGGGAAGCCACTCCCAGCAGAGCTAAGGAAGCATCACTGCCATCTAGGAGACCTGGGAAATCCCACCTTTACTGATGTGTTCAGTATGGGTTGACCCACACTCAGGGGAGGTGGGTTCAGACTGGAGGAGGTACAGAGAAGGCCTGCTAAAATAAGCAGAAACAAGTAGCATTTGGTTTATTTCATCTGGCAGAATAAATGCAAAGAGGAGACTGTGGCTGTGCTCTGCTGGTACACTGGGAGTATATACTGGGGAGGCAGATGATGCATTCACACTAGAGAATGATGCTTCGTATTTTAGTTCAAGCCTTCTTAAGGACACATAAAAGAGTGGTAAACAGTCCCTTGTATGGTTTGTTTTCTTCTTTCTAGGTGCTTCTTTAAAAATCTGGCATAGGTTCTGCTCAGTTACACCCCTCTTTTGTAGAAAATTTACAGAACTGACTTAAGTGGGATGCCAGCCCCTGTGCATGGAGCCTCCAATGGGCTCTGCAGTTGAGTATGTAATGGGGATAGCGGTCCAAAAATCCTGTGAAAATGTATTAGGCTAAGTTGGGCAGGATTTTTACATCGGAAAATGGGAGCTCAAAAGATGGGAAATGGTCTTTTTGCAACTTACGCTTGAAAACAATGGCCATGCTTAGCACCTCCATTTGTCCAATAGTACCATAACAGGACCTTTCATCGCGTAGTACTCAGACCTGCTCATGTCTACTTCAGCTTCATTACTAGAAATTAGGTCTATTTATACGGCTTTGAGTACTCCACACAGTTCAAGTCCTGAGGAGAAAGACAAGCTCAATAGGCTGAGTGGTGTTTGTTTGCCTGCGTTTATCACCATCAGCAAAGGAAGCAATTTTCATAAACAGCCGGGGAGCAGGGAGCCCTCCCCGGCATGGCTGTTGGCTGTGGTGGTGGCTGTGCCGCAAGCGCCCCGTGGACTGCTCCGCACCTGAGGCCTGCCCTGCGGCCCAGAGGTGATGACAATAGGCCTCTCAGGTAAACAGAATAACTGAATAAAACGTGCTGAAAGCCAGCAGCAGGTGAACTGCCAAGAACAAACCCTGCACACCCATCATCCGCCTGTGAGGCAGGCTGAGCTGTAGCTGGGCAGAGCTTATCACTTTGGTTAACACATGGCCCTTTCTCCCCACTCCTGCCCCAACACCTCCCTTCCCAACTTTCAACAACTGTTTGATTACTTCTGTGATACAGCCAGAGAGAAAAAATGATCAGCTGCCCCCCTTCCTCTTTCACAACAAAGCAGAGGAAGCAGCTCACCCAGGCTTTGTCCAGCCACCAGGTGCTGCTGGGTGGTGGGTCATTGCTCTTTTCAGGAAGGTAAATATTGGGCTAGAGATTATTACAGCTCTGTTCAGAGCAGCACCTCACGGGAACCCAGTGCCCCAGCGTGCATTTGCACGTCTCCTGCTGAACCAGCCCTCATTGGTGCATCTTCAGCAGTAATTGGCTCAAGCCTCAGGTAAACGTTCGGCTCTGTTAGATGGAAAGATGGGGCACATACAGAGGTACCCTTAGCAGTGGGAGATGTACTGTTTCTCTTTTGCTCCAGCCTGTTTAAAGGCAGCTGCATTAGGAAGTGAGTAGAAAATCCAGCTGAGGAGGTCTGTGCACCAAAAACCACGGGTGTCACTGGGAATCTGCTCACTCTGGCAGTCTCTGGAGCATATTCCTCTTCTGCCACATGCTGCCACTTGTTTTCTTTACTTCACTTACAATTTCTAGCAAGAGAAAGAGAAAGAGAGAAACTCTGGATGGATTCTCTGTGGGAATACGCTTCCTAATGCACCTCCTGTCTAAGATGCCAACAACACCTGGCTGCAGAGGCACTGAGCTCCAGGAGGAGGTCTTCCCTGAGGTGGAGGCAGTGATTCTTAGGGATAAGATGGCAAACATTGGCAGGATTTGTGTGTCATGCAGTCTGTGCTCATGGGGTGATGGCGGTGTCTGTACTTGCTCTCACTGGGTTTCACTGTCTGCTGCAGAAAGACAATCCTTCGTGGATTATGAACAGTTGTGCAAAAACTGGCCAGCAAATATTAGTATTATTATGAGAGGTGTCAGGCCCTGTCTGTGTCATCTGTACCAGGCTCCAGCAGACATATCCAGAACAAAGAGCTGGCAGGGTAAACAGGGAGTGATGGAAGTGGTGAGACAGAGAGCAAAGGCACAGAGAGATGAAGTAACGCGGTCATGGTCATGCAGCAGGGCAGAGCTGGGCCAGACTCTGGGTCTTGCAGGCCCCAGCTCGATGCACTGCCCGGTGTAGCAGGCAGCTCACATGCTCTGTGCTATATCAAACATATCCACCCTCTGGGAAATATGTTGCTGTTTTAACAGCTGCAAACTTTGCGCAGGATGGATTCAGATTGTGTGAAGTTTTCTCACAGCTTCTTTGTATGAAAATCAAGGTAGCACAATAGAAATTCAGCATCTTTTTGGAGCAGCTTGGAGTGGTGTTAAATTATGTTTTTACTTGAGCAGCACTGTTCATGCAATCTAGAATTTCATGGAAGCTCAGCAGGGCCACTGCATGGCAACCCCTGTAGCTACAGGAAGAGGAGAGTAAATGTGGGAGACACAGAGGTAGCTGGGGCTTCTGTCACTCCAAGTGGACCTCGGGGCTGGCAGGGCGTGGAAACCTTTTTATATTTCATCCTTGCCAGATACCTGGGTGGTATTGCCCAAAGATGAAGGGAACAGAACAGGACCCATTTATCATCTCTTCTGTTTTCTCTTTGTATTTATTTTTCTTTTAAAAACGCTTTAAAAAAATTAATTTAGTGCTGGGGAAAAGTGACAGATTAACAACCCCAGAGATTTCAGCCTTCTGTTTATCCACTGAACAGAAAGCTGTAAGCACATTCCCGGCGCTGTTATGGCACTGTGCCCCAGCTCTGACCTCGGGGACAAGCTCCCAAGGGAGCAGCTACCCCATCCCTCCAGCCCATCCGACCTGCTCGAGCTGCGGCCCCTCTGATGGTGCCAGAAGTGCTGCCCGGGCTGCGGGGGCCAGGGAGTCCTGCTGGCGAAGCAACGGGTGGCGATCCAGCCCGTAACTGCATTGCACTGCTTGTTCTCACGGCCACCGTGAGGCTGTTGCTCCCGGTCCTCTGGGCCAGGCAACACACTTGGAGGTCTTGCTCTTTCCAGTCTTCAGTGCTTCTCGTCCAAGGAGGTAAAAAGGCTAATCCTGCGAGAGCACAACAGAGAGAGCCTGTGGGATTCCCACATGTCTGTGACGGTGCTTTTCACCTAGCTGAAGTGCAGAGTAGGTGATGTTTTCACACTAGTATATAGAGTGAGACAACCACGTAGCTATCATGATTTTGAAAGAGGCTGGGCATTCACAGCTTCTGCCAGCTTCTGGAGAATTTTTAGGTGCTTTATAGTTGTATGGTTTTATCTAAGGACCTAAACATGCCACATAGGTCCTAGCATTATGTTGCCGACTTTGAAAATCTTGATTCAGTTGGTTCCTTATAGTAAAATCCATCCCCCATGCCCCCAGCCTTTCTCACTGACATACTTGAGTGGATTTTGTTTGATAATTCTCTCTATGGGTCATTTCAGGTTCCCACTGTAAAGGCTTTGTGTAGTTACCTTTTTCATCAGCTCTGGTGTTTGGAATAGCCCTTTGCAAACTAGGTATTTCCCTCTGCCATAAAACTGGAGCGTTTGGAAGAGGGAGCATCCTTCACAAAATAGTCAGCGTGGGTGGGGATAGGGTGGCACCGTGGGGGTTAAGGCTTCCCGACACACACGAGAGAGACCTCCTTGCAATTAGTAATGCCACTGCTGCCCTCTCCCCTCACTCAAGAAGTGACATTCCAAGGCACGTATTTGGCGTTTGAACTACCCTGTCTCCCGGACCTAAGGGACAGGGGCCAGGACAGCATTGTGGGAGGCCCTGGTGTTGAATCCATTTGGCTGGGGTGCCCAAGGGGCCTTCCATCACCACCTGCCTCCGTCGCAGCGAAGGCATCTCCATTCACTGCGCCAGGTGGTACTCAGGAATTTTATCCAGTGTGAGTTACCCAGGGAAGGACCCCCTCCTTTTCTTTTCTGCCTGTGGTATTGGAGGGCTGGCCCCATCCCCCCCTGTTTGCTGAGAGGGCAGAAATTTGATAATGGCCATAATTATGTCTGAATGTTAAATGAATGCTCTGGATCATTGTTGCTGTATCCACTTGTCCATAATTATTAGCAATGGACATGGTGGCTTCAAAGGCCACCCAGTTATCATTTATGTTTACTATAAACACAGTAGCTGTTTTGGGTTATGAGGGTGGCCATTTTCCTGGAACTTGATGAGCCAGACCCTGAAATCCTCACCTGACACCAGCTCCCTCCCTCCGTTGGGAAGAAAATTTGGTACGGGAGTGCTCCATGCCCACCTAAGGAGAGAACGGACAGGTTGTGCCTCCTACACCCCCAGGGGCTGCAGTTTCCCCAGACTGCCTGTGAATCCCAGGGAGGCTGGTCTGCGTTTGTGGGGCTGTTCCATAATTGCTAATGCTGTCTCACCCCAGCACCACTGCCGTCAGCTTAGGGAGAGCAGGAGTGCGAGATGGTAATGTCATGGACAGCACGAAAGCTTAACGAGCCTGCGCTTGTCAACCAGGGCCTCTGCCTGGCACATCCACACGCAGGGGTAGCTCTGACAGGGAGGGTGGAACAAGCTATGCAGAGTTTTAACTTTGTACACTGCAGTGCAGAACAGAGAGGTATCTGGGGGTGATGGTGTGGTGGAACCCCTGGTGTCAGTTACAGTTATCTGCTCCTTTGGGGCAGCGCAGCACCTGTGGGAAGGGAGACTGGCTGCAGGATGGAGGTGAGGGGTTCCGGGCCTTGGCAGTGGTAACCAAAGGATAAGCCCAGCAGCTGTCACACTGACTGGGAGGAGAGGATTCGTTTCTCCTCCCGTGAGCTCCACAGACCTGCTCAGTGCACAGCCTATTTATCATCAGTGGGCCAGGGTTTGGGACTCTGCCAAAGTTGCCAAAGAGCAAATTCCTTCCTTACAGACGTGTATGGATACACAGGAGCATGACACCCCAGGGCAGAGAAGGAAGTAGCCTCCAAAATGGGGTGCGACCATGAGAAACTGTGGCCCGACAGATGTGGGGGGAGCATGGCCGCTCGCTCCTGCGGAAGCAAGGGTCTCTGCCTTCTGGTGGCAGCTGGGCCCCTTGGGAATGACCCGGATGAGTCCAGGCTGTGTGTAGGAAAGGGAGTATCTGGACAGATGTGAGACAGATAACTGGGAGGTTGCAGTGGCCAGGAAGGAAAAACGCAGAGGCAAATCATACGGGGGCAGGCAACAGGGAAGCACTGGAAGATCTTTTAATTACATTGGAGCTAAAGCATTGCATCAGTTAGAGAACATTTGCACAAACTGTATTTGCCTATGAAAGCAGATTGGAGCAGAACAGTTGCCTAAATTCCTGCACCAAGAACTAGGCCTTTAATCAAGTGGCCAGTCACCTAATACTCAATAAATGGAGGTTTTGGTTTTGGCCAAACTTTACTAAAATGTTAAAAACTTCTGCTAGCTACTTTGATTCACTTTGCAGAGTAGGTGAAAATCCATCTTGCAGTCATAAGAACTGGTGAGTCTTATGATGTGTAGACCACAAACCTCATGCTGCTGCGTGCAAAGGGGAGCTCTGGATTACAGAGTGGGGCTGGCGCTGCGCTAGCCCTACAGGGACATGCAGTGTTACCTGTGCCACCAGGAGTTACACTGTCTTGTGATAACTCATCACACAGGGCATTCAAGAAGGTGTTCTGTGTGATGTTAGAATGATCTGGAAAAAAAAAAAGGCAAAGCCTACTGCACAGTGAGGAAGAGAGAAGAAAGCTCAAAAAAATACAAAGCTGTGGAGATTTTGAGAGCTTAGGACAGGCTTATGTTTCCCATGACTTTGGCATAATCTGTACAAAATTAGAAGTTGGTAACTCATGCCTGATGACAGGAGCAGGTTATAATTTATGAACTGCATCTTGCTGCCTTTGGAATTGGTGGGATGGAACTTAACAGTTGTTCACAGTCATTCGGCCAAAAGACAGGATTGGAGTTTTCCAAGTTTTTTTCTTAGTTGACAGTCTTCCATCTGGCACAGCCTTTAGAAAATAGCACCAGAGTGGGTTTTTAAATTAGTTTTTTTTACCAGTGTGTAATCCTTCCTGATTTTTGTTCTTGCTTCTTTTTTTTTACCAGAGGAAGCTAAACTTCAGTGATTACAGGCTGGACTGTAAGCACTGATGGACTGAAAGGGAATGAAATGAAGGCAAAGTATTTTGTTCCTGTGATAGTACCACGTCACGAGAACTGAGTTATAATATGGGGAAATACCACACGAGTGCTGGGGAATGACGCTGTGCCCAAACATCAGCTCTCATGCCAAATGCAGACTCCTCCTTCAGGAAGAGAGGGCACTCGTTGTGCAAAGCTTATGCCTTCAGAGAGCTGCTGCATTCAGCCTCACCCCACAGCTTTCTTTGAAGTACTTGGGAGCAGTTCAGCAGAAAGGCTAACCACAGCAGTAGGGGGATGTGGGCTAGAGATGCGTGGCTGGTAGGCACCTGCAACCCAATCCCAGGTAATGTGGTCTGATTCTGCTATTCATCTTCACTGAAAAAAGATGCTTCATCTTATCTCTAAAGGAAAGAGCAAATTGGCTGGTGTTTGCAGCAGATAACACATATCAGGGTGATGTATTTATACGGGGAGGAAAGAACAACACAGTCAGTGCCTGTTTATTTATTGTTTCATGAATTACAAAGGCTAAATAGACTAAACACTCCTTCAGTCCAGAAAGAAAAGCAGTGCCAGTATGTGTGATTGAAAAATTAGCCTTCCAATAATGTTCAGACTACTATAATGTTCTCTTCCCTGTCAAGAACTGAGATACATTATAGCCTCAAACAATAACAGTCACAGAAAAGCCTGGAAACAGAAGGTTACAAAGCTAGCCTCATGGTAGAAAACCCTTCTCTAAGACTTACTAACAGAAACATTAGCTGACGTTGTCATGCTATGGCACGTGTATATGTTCTGTAATCTGTGGCATGTAGATTATCAACTCTTTGTGAGTTGTCAATATTTGCAAAAGAATGTTTTGTGTAAATTGAGAAAGATGCGTTACGCATCCAAACGCTGTGTCAGGTCTCCTGTACCCTCCAAAGCTTTTTGACTGTGCGCTGGAGCCAGGGACAGTTAATATTTTCATGATCTCAGGGTGCAGATTTGAGCAAAGTCCCCAGAGGACTAGAGAGGGATAAACAGTGCCAGGTTCTCCTACACAGATAAACCTGCAAGGAGTACAAGGAATAGGGAGCTGAAAGGATTGATTTGTAAGATGTTAAAAAAGCAAAAGAAGTGTCTAGCAACATTGTACTGAGAAATGAATTTACAGTAGGAGAGGAACATCAGGGGAGGATAGGTGCATGGGGAAAATATAGCATGACAGAGAGGAGGGTCTAAGGGGGGAGCTCTTACAGAGGAGAAATTTTAGTCTGCATAGCAGGAGGTGTTCGATAAAGTAAGGTACCTGAAACTGGAAACAAGGAAAGCGAAAATTAGCTTGGCTGTAGTGTATCAGAGAGCAGTGTATCAAGGCAGGCATGCTCTGCCTTAGCAGCATGAGAGAATGGTTGCCCAAATGTTTGGGCTGTTTCATTTTCAGCTTTTGCAACAGCAAAGAGGCTGATCAGACGCACAAAATGTTACGGTTGTTCTCAGGACCTGGCCCACCTCCTCTTTAGCTATCAGCCCTCCAGCCCTGTCAAATTGCAAAGGACCAGCTGGAGCAGGTGTCAGCAGAGATGTATCAGCACAGGGTTTTGCTTGGGTTTCGCAGAGCAAGTGGCAGGATCTCTTTTATCACACTGAGCCTTCTCCTGTCAGCAGAGCAGCCGGATGAAATTTCCTTCTCTGGAGACCCCCTCTGTGTTGCTATGTAGCCAAAGGATTTTGTAGGCTCCTTTACTGTCTTAATGCTCATCAGATTTGCACCATTATTTAGGTAGGGGGAAAAAAAAAAAAAAACATAAAGCTATCTTTAAAACAAAAATGTCTCCGCAGAGACCTCACCAAGGACTTCTGACTTCAACGTGTTTGAGAAAGTTTTGGGATGTTTTGCTTCTGAGGATTTGGAAAGTCTGCTGGACTGAGATGTTTTGCCTTAACTTTTATAAATGCTAAACATCTGCTGACATTACCTCAGATATTAATTCTGGGTCATTTAGTATAGAATGTGTTTGAACTCATAAAGAGCAAAGGTGTTTTCTGTATTTCAGTAGGCGTGCTTAAAATGCAGAACTGTATTTCATTTCAGCACTCTATAAAAAATCAGGCTGCTCAGCCACTTTGAACCATATTTCAATTTGCATTTTGAGTGCTTTAGTTTTGGGGCCTGGATCGCCATCATTTCCTATCCTTTGAGACTAGGTCAGAGGTTGCCAAAGTGTCCGAATGCTTTGAATGCCAGGTTTAAATCCTCACCCTTCGTTCTTTCTCTCAGGTGATTTGTAGTTTCAGAATTTACATGGCAACAAAAGTCCAATTATGGGAGGGAGAGTGAATTACAACAAAGGATTCAGCGATCAGCTTTCAAGAGGGAATGAAGAAGACCAAAAAATGCAGTGTTGGTACTTCTGAAGTGCTGCTGCTTGCTAGGGGTGGTTCTCATGGTTTCTGTGGTTCTCGTCGTAAAGCAAAGTAGAAGTTTTTGGATTATACTTGTTTATACACTTAGTTAAACACTAATGAAAGGCAAGAAAAAGATCACATAAATCACAAAGTAAAGCATCCTTGGTGACCTGCAGTGGTTAGCTAGCAGGACCACTCTGTTTCAAGGCTATAAAAATAATTCCAAGAGAGCAGGAGGACTAAGCTAGTGTTTCATGGATTCAGCCCTGCCATACTTTGTCTGGGATGCTGAATTGCATGCTCATGTTGCAATCATTGCTAAAACATGCAACAAAGCATATCAGCTACTTGACAGGACGTTAGGTCTGGACAAAGAGAGTCTTGAAAGGAGAAGCTCCCCTTACAAGACTGGAGAGCTGGCCAGACCTGGCACATGCTGAGGAATATGTACAGTACAAGTCCAGCTGTATGTTGCTTGTTGCAGTCCACACAGTCTTGCTCTAACATTAACAACACACAGTGCTTTTTCTTGTTCTTAGAGCTACAGCCGAGGCAGGAACCCCAGATCTATTGTATCTGTAGCATATCCCTGGGCTGGACCCATGCAATAGCCTTTGGTTTGCAGAGGTCCAATGGATCCTGCAAAGAAAGGAGGACTAGCAGGAAGGCTGAGAGCTCCGGCTGACAGCTCCTCGCAGGAGGCAGGAATTGGCTTGTATTCATTTGATTTATTGCCTTATTTTCTGTAAATATAAGTTAGGAAATTCTTGCGTAGATTAAAAAAACCAAAAAACTTTTCATGTCCATCGTGGCATCAGCAACCGTAGGGCTTCCTTTGAGAAGCCACTCAGTGAGGGTAGCTGAATCTCTGTCTGGAGGTGTTATTCCAGGCAAAAGAATTGGTATTTTATATATTGAGGTGTTTATTAGACGCTTGTGATGGTAAAAACAAAATTATCAACAGTCTCTATCTGTAAAAAAGAGATGTACCATGAAAGTTGTGAGACATCACGTAAGGGAATAGCCCCACCACCCAGCTACAAACACCAAATGCCAGTGCAGGCCTTTGAAATGCCAGGGTTATTAAAACATGGATTTCAATTAAAGTTTTAAATGTAACTTTAAAAAAAAATCCTAGGCTACAGTAGAGACAATAAGGGTGGAGGAAAGAAAGCAAAATTAAAAAGAAAAAGAAAAAAAGATTTAACTGAAGCATAGGACTGAGGTTTTTTTATTGGGCTGTATGAGACCTGTCCAGCTGGAATCGGCATCAGCAGTCACATTGACGGGTGCTATTCAAGTGATGTCTCTATTCAGATGGGATTAGACGGCTGTCTGGCTGCTGGCTGAAAAATCATTATTTTTAGTGCCGTGTCCCTCTAGTCAGTTTTCGTTCTCCTCCTGACAGCATGCAGTTGGGATACATTTTAGCCCCCCTCCCCTTGTACCCAGGTTTTGAATAAATAGAATTCTCTCTGGTTGTTAAGCAGTTTTCTCTGGCCCTTTTTTCTTGTTTCCTACCAGAGAATGATGGATTTGGTCATTTCGAAGGACCTTCCCAGCTGTTTTGGACATGAAGACAAAAACAAGCTTGGAGAGATTCATCGATATTATGGAAGATTAGCCTGGGGGTTTAAGGCTTTCTTTCAAAAAGAAAACTCTTTTTTTTCAGTTTGGCTCTTCCCTGGTGTGCATGACTAAAACACCCATAATGTGGCATCAGTGCAAAGACCAAGGGATCTAATTCTCAGCTGCTATAAGCCAGCAGTGCTCAGTAAAAATGAGTAAGAGCTACCCAGATTCACGCTTGCTGGCAAACCACCCGTGATAGGTGCTGTGTGCTTTTCTGGGGCAAGGTAACACCCTCAACATGGCATTCACTATCTGATTTTTAATCAAGAGCCAACGACTGGGAAGAAGGCAGCATCTTTTTTTTAAGAGGCAGGGGTCCGAGCGTGGCAGCTAATTGGTGGCGTTTGTGTTTTCCCTCTTCCCCCTCCCCTATTCCTCACAGAGCTGGGCAAACTCTCCCAGCAGCACTCGGTCTATGGTTGGAGGGCATAGCTGTCATTCCATTAGGCTTGGCTAGGCCTGCGTTAAAGCGTGTCATACAAATTGAGGGGATCCAGCATATTGACAGACAGATATTTAGCATGTAATTGCACTGGAAGTGCTGCACAAAAGCTCTGGGAGGTAGGAGAGCGGAGGATTTGGATTGCATGAGATGTAGCTGGAGTGAGGTTTGGACTTTTTTTCCAACGCGCGTTTGAGCTCCATAACAACAGGTGTGATGGTTAGGCACCAATACATCATCCCGCAGCCACTGGGGCAGTGTGTTAGTGCTCCCCCAGCCCGCTCATCTCCCTGAACAAGTTCTGTTTGAGGCAGTGCGTCTTACAGGGCAGGCAGAGCCATCCCACAGGCTCGTGCACAGCTCCCACACTCTCGTGCAGAGATTCATTTCTCCTAGGAAGCTGGGCCACCAGTCTCTGGCTCTGTCAAAACACAGCCTCATGCCCCTTTACTTAGCCTCACCCATGCAGTGATGAATCCCAATGCCTTGTGCACAACAGGTTTTATATCATAACAGACAAAACATAAATTTAACTTGTATTTGGCAGTGTAGAAAAAGAATCGTTTTATTTGCTGGGCGTTAGCACATGGGTCATTAAGGACCAATTCCATTTCTGCTGAAATTCCAGCTCCTGCCTCCAAACGCAACCAGGTTGGTTGTGGCTTCATGCTCCTGGGGATGGTCTGCACCCCCCTGCCCTCATATGGCCTTTAGGAGCCAAGGTTCCAGGGAAAGTCAGCAGGACTCGGACTCCAAAATCCATCAGTGACATTTAGGAAGATGACTCATGCTCCCAAGTCATACTGTTTTTAAAAAACTTTGCGCTGAGTGGCTTCTTAGCATAATGCTGTCAGCCAGTGGCAGAGCTAGGATATGGGTCCCAGGTCTTCTGCTGGCACAGGTCCTACTCTCACCTGCTCCTGCCATTCCCCTCCTAAAGGTGTTCTGAAGGATTGAGCATCAGTGCCTGCGGATACTACTGATGACCTCAGGCTATAGCAAAGCTACTTAAGTAGAAGTCACAGAGTGACTTCAGAAATACCGCCTGAACTGGAACATACCCAAATAATCCCTCGAACAACCAGTGGCCTGAGACAGGGAGGGCTGTTCAAGAGCATTTGTTGGGCATGGTGATAAGATGTGACTGAAAACAGAAGGAATCACTGGATGTTAAGTCTCTGTAGTAGAACAGGTCGCAGATGAAATTGCTTATGTCAGCTGGTGGGGAAAGAGGTGTAAACTGGTGGCTGGTGCTGCACTGGAGGCAGGACCAGCAGTGAGAAAACTTACAGTGCTTTTGGACTGCCTCTTTGAACCGTACCTCTGTTTAGATGCTTAGGTGCACTTTCTCCAGCCATCCCTCAGATGGATTTTCTGAAAGGTAAACTTGAGAGGAAGCTTTTAACACAGGCTATGGAGATCTGATTCTGAGTTTAAGGTCTGTGGTTTTCAACCTAGCCAGAAAGGAGCAGGAGAGAGGTGCAGAAGTGCTAGAAGGACTTTAATTAACATTTAAATTAATGTTTAGTAAATTTACACTGTAAAGGGGCAGTAATAACATTAACTCAGCTGATACTCAGGATATCCCAGTTCAGTTTCCAAGTTCTGTTGCACACTTTGTGGGGGTGTTCGACCACTTTCTTTGCCTGCTGAAGACGAGTATCCCAAGCTTCAAGGACATGGTGTTCAGTAAGGCTTTGGAGAGTTCAGAGGCAATGACCAGGCCATGGAAATCCTAATTGAATTTATTAATTTGCATGAAGAGTTTCCTTTGCTTTAACTCCTACAAGCAGCTGAGCAAAGGCAGCATTCCCCAGTGGTCAGAGCCCAGGTCTGGGTCTGGAGGTGTGCGCTAGTGTTGTACACACATGTAAGAGGGGAATGTTCCTGTCACGGTGCAGCCTATGTGGATGATATAATATTGTAAGGAGCTGAGTGGAATGTAGCAACAAGCAGTGTGATTGATCATTGATGATAAGCTCTTGTCATGTTCACTTGATTTAGATTGTTTTAAGTGTATCATTTACTGATGTACCATTTGCTGTCTCTATGAGAGACAGTAGGTTCCACAAACAAGATTTTTTTTTAAATGGTGTTGTTTGGTGCCTCCATTTTTGAATGCCCAAACTGAGAAAGTTTAAAGAGATCTGATTTTTGCAGGTAGCAAGATGTCCAGAATAGGAAGACCTATTTGAGGATCTAGGTCCACAGATCTTCTAAAAATTGCAGAAGAACTGGAAGTGAAATAAGACATGCAGACAGTGAGCATCCGCATGGGCATGTGCCTGGGAGTAGGGAAGGCATAAACAGCGATGGGACGCACCCTGGTCCCAGCTTACACAGCTTACAGAGTTTGTAGCAGCTCTGGTGACTGGGATGGCAGGACTCAGTTTGTTCTGGTTTAACTGAGCTCAGAAGGGGGCCTGGAAGATTTCTGCGGTGCTTTGAGATCATCCAGAAGGAAAAATGCCAAGCAAGTGTAAAACGCACATTACTAATCAGGGCTGTTTCTCTGCTGTTTGCAGCCGCACCTTCTGTATGCTTCCTCTTTGTACAGCCCAGGTCCAGGTCGCTGTCAGGGAACATGATAAAGGAATAAAGCTGCAAGTGGGATCACGTTTCCCTTTGCTCCTTGTGTGTATGTGTGTGTGTCTTTGTTTTTTCTGTGCTGTAGCTCAGGGGGGCTCGTAAATCTTGGAGACGACTGCTTTTTTTTTCTTTTTCTCTCCCCCTGTATGACTGATGGTGCGAATTTATGTGTGGTATTTCTCTCCCCCAACCTCATTCTGTTAAAACGAGACAGGAGGCCAGTAAATCTGCAGTGGGAGCTGTGCAGGGCTGAGGGTCCCTCACCCCCCTCCTCCTTGCAGCCTGAGGGCCAGCTGTTCCTAGAAGATAATGAGTTTGGGTTTTCAGCTGGGGCTGGGATGGTGTTTCCTTAGTTTTGCTGCATGAGCATACTTTGACCCTCTGCTTCAGCACCAGGCGGTGTTGAAAAGAAAGGTGCTGTCAGGGATGCGCTGTCCCAGGCTGGCATCCAGTGGATGTGGAGAAGGGGAAAATCTTGAGGTGTGACTCAGAAGGAGGTATCCCAGCACGGAGACCCAGCTGGAGCTCTCTCTTCCTGCTGTGTTTCACCTTCACTCTATCTATGTGTTGAGATGTGTGCAAGGACACGGTCCGTCACATGTTGCCTCTTGCAGCTGCAGTGACTAAGCTAAGGAAAAGAGTTTCAGTGTTTCACAAGTCTGTTGCATTACAGGAGGGAGCAGGAGGCTTAAAAACTCTTTTAAAATGATTTCATAAATATATTTGTCTGCTTCTAATTCCTGATGTATTGAGGACCCTTTTCCCAAGCAGGTCCCTGGCAAGGGGCTAACCCAGCACGGAGTGACTGTGTGTGCCAGGGGCCAGGCAGGGCAGAGGTGGAGGTGTGCCCTGCACCGGGCAGCGCTCCGTGCCTTTCCTCCAGCCGACTTCAGCTCACTTTGTCCTGCATAGCTCAAACTGTGACTGGGGAATCCAGCCTGAAGTCTGAATGCCACCTTGAATTTGAACTCCAACAGGGGCATTTTGCTTGAAAAATATGTTCTTTTCAACATGTATTCCAGGTTTATTCCAGTCATAATTGCTTTAGCAGTAGGAGCAAGACTTGGAAATTTTCATTCCTGAATAGATTTGGTTAGGAATTCTAAACAAAAGTGAGATTTTTTTAGAAAAATATCTTTTTTTTTTTTTTTTCCTGAGACAGAAGGACTCTTAGGGTCAGAGTGGAGTTTCCAGTCAAGACAAGCAGGGCTAAGCTGCACTGAGCAGCTCCGGCCTCATACAAGAATGGGAGGAACAGGTTCAAATCTCCTCTCTCCATCAGGGCCCTGAACCTCTGGCGCCCTCCCCTCCAAGAAGCGCCCAGATGGCTGGTCTGTTGGAAGCTTTGCTGTTTGTCTTTTCATAAGGTCCCTGCATGACTCGTGAAATCTCAGGAAATGGATGGACCTGGCTATTCCCGACCTGCGGTTTCCTCTCTGTTTTACCTGTCCATGAAAAGTTTCTGCATACTTCTTCCCAGAGGATACATGCTGTTGTAGGTGCCCCAGGGTTCCCTGACCAAAGGCGCCATGTGAAATCAATAGTGTTATAGGGAGGCAGCTGCATAGCCCAAACCCTGGGAGCGCTGCAGTTCACAGGAGAATTTGCATCCTCCAGCTGCTGAAGTAAATGCCCAGCTCCTGCCATCGGAGGATAACTAGAGGGGTCAGTCCCGTGAGCGGTTAGTGAGTGCACATCCAGCTAAGGGCAATGGGAGTATAGCTGACATGCAACAAATTAAGGTATTGGCAAAATTCTGGAGATCTGCCAGACCATCACTTGGGAAACAGCATCTCACTTACTCCAAGTTTTAACTGAAAGGGCATTAAAGGTTCTACTTACAGTGCTGACTGGAGCTTGCTGTGCTCTCACTCTGCTGTAGTATCTGAGCAAGTAATCTCAAGTGCTTATTCCTTCCATGAACCATTTAATGCCAGTAACGCAATGCTTTCTTCCATACATAACCTTGCTGCCTGGCATTAGTCCCCTCCTATGCAAACAGAGTAATCCACAGCCTGCCCCGTACAGATGAGCTCCTGCTCCAACCTGAGCATTAGGGATCCTTCAGTATTAAGATTCACAGACATGCCTCTGGTTTGTATTTAATAACAAGAAAATGAAATACATTCCATCAGAGTACTTAAACAGTGTTTCGATTAAAAATTTTGGATGATTATGGGATTTACTTATTACTCTAATATGTCTACACATATCTGTGACCTAGCTGCTAAACCGAGAAATATGTTTTTAACAATCAGTTTGTCTTTTGTTAATATGCAATAAATATTTTATTACAACCAAGCTGAAAGCTGAAGAGCTGAGGCTAACAAGTTATTCAGTTTTTCATGTTTAGTGCTTTCATATCTGTAAAGGTGCATTACTACAGTCAAAAAAATTCAGGGACCTGACTCGCAGATGGTTTAATTTGCATTGTGTAGTTTTCACCCATGGTTTCTAACATCTTTATCAGCTTGAGTTGGCTTTTCCCTGCTTCCTGACTACAAGAAGCAATATAAAATGAGCAAGGTTAGAAATGTTTGCTGTAAGGCTGCTGGCACTGTGCAGCACTGTGCTATCTAGGGTCCTGGAGGAGTCTGGCTGTCGCAGCTTGGGAACTTAGCCTTTCACTTCTGGGGGGCTCTGACTTGAGAGGCAAAATAATCATTTAAGGTTTCACCTCCACCTGAAGGGCTAACCACATCACATGGCCCAGTTTAATTGGTTTTAAATGTTTTAAAACCAACCTGGCTTTAGCTAAGCTTATTAAACATCATCAATGTACTTCATTCGCAGTACAGCAGAGTTACTCTGACTGCTGCAGAGTTTAAAATGTGTACACTGTGTCCCCTGGATCATACAAGTACAGCACATCTCGCACATGTGCACTTCAGAGCTGTTTGCATGATCAGAGCTGGTTCCAGCCTGCTCAGGAGCACAACCAAGGTCTTGTGCTGCTGCCCAGAGCCCCAGGTGACATGGTCAGCCCTGGGCTCCACCTGCCTGAGGCAGGGCTGGCAGAGGGGACTGCAATTAGCTGAGCACAGCTGAGTAGGACAGAGGAGATATGCGTGGGTGCCTGTGAAGGATGGGCTGGGGCACTGGTAGCTGTTAGGGTTTATCAGGAGCTCAGATAATACTGCGTTGGTTTGCTGGGTTCCTTTTTGACCTTCTTGTATGGAAATAGGAGGGGTTTGAGGGCAAAACCTAGGACCTCTGTCCTGCTGGTTGGTGCCTTGTCTCTTCCATTAGGACACAAGTCAAAACTGATTAAACAAACATTGTGTTTTACATTAAAGCACCACAGTGAGAATCAGAAATGTGGATGATAGCCTCACAGATGTGTCGCTGTATGAACCATGTGCTGTCTCTGTGAAGTCCAGAGATCAGGCGCTTGTCTTAGCTCTGCTGTGAGTCTGTTATCAGGCTGTGCTCTGTCCCTTAACCCTCTGGCTGACGTTTTAAAAGGCACTTAATGGCCAACCACAACTAAACGTCCAGGGAAAAGGGATTCCTGGGGCAGCTTTCAGCGCCAGGGCCTTAGCTGCTGCCTTGAAAGCATGAGGATAGCAGTGCTCTCTGGACATGCCAGACTGAATGACCGTGGCTGAGCTCCATTATCATTTCAAAGTGTGAGGTTCACCTATGCTGAGCAGTATCTGGTTGCTGGAAGGATCATCCAGACACACACAAATCTTTGGCATAACTCTGATGCTTAGAAGCAGAGTTTTTGCTGACAAATTGGCACCCACCGCCCTTCCCCTCACAAAGTGAGTCAGGGCTGCTAAGAGCTATTTCAGACCCTAGAACAAATGAAATATTCATCTCCCCTTTGCCCTGGCTGTTGCCTCCACACCACCCATTCCCCTTCCCCTCAAGCCATGTGCTTCAGTGCAGAAGCCCTAGGCCAGCAGTGGCAGCTGCAAAGGATGGGAGCAGGCTGGATGAGTGCCGCCCTCCAGCCCCGTAACGTCGCTGAGCACTGGCTCAGGCACCCTACCACTCCCCGCTCCCCCTCTGCCTTGCAGCCTGCTACTGCTACTTCAACCCTGGTGAAGCTGGCCCCAGATTTCCCCTCTTCCTGCCATCATTCCCCACTAACAAACCATTCCTTTTTTATGCCACATGATCCAGAAATGTCTTGATGGTCTTTGGATCTCTTCCTATCCACACTCACCAAGAGCTGGGGCACGCAGGGAGTATCCTGTGCCAGAAGAGGGGGTACACTGGTAGAGGGGACCTAAAAGCTGTTGAGTGTACTGGTGTGAGGTATGTGTGTGGGTAACAGAGGTACAGGGAAAGAGGAGATTATATGTAGTCATTGTGCTCCATGCCATTGTGAAATGCCAACTGCTATATAGTATGCAGAAAAAAGACAGCAGAGACTAATTTTCTTTGAAGCCTTTGCTTTGTCTACATTTTTTTTTCCTTTTACTGTGCCAAAATGCTCTTAGACAGACATCTGTCTTAAAAACAACAATCTCTCCTTCCATTAGCTCAGTTAAAGCTTTTCTGCAAGCTTTTAATTTTGAAAAGACAAGGAAAACCAGAGAAAGAGAATGAGCCCAGGACAATCAGACATGTGGTTCTTGTGACAAAAAAGTGAATTGAATTTTAGTCAAGAAATGTGAGACATTTAGAACAATACTGTTGGTACTTAGTGGAATAGCTGCCTGACAAGCAGGTAAGACCAGTGTAATCCTCCATCATTATGTAAAGCAGACACAAAACAAGAGCAAAGAAAATAAAGAGCAGCCTCTTCGCTTGACAATTTAAATCCTAAGGGTACAATAGCTATATAGAACAGATTCAAACACACAGCAATAGTCATGAATGAGTGTATAATAATTCTTGCCATGGGACGTGGATATACCTAACAACCAGCCAGTACCAATGCGGATGAGGCCACGAGGCAGAGGTCTCTTGCCAGTGTGCCTGTGCGTGCGTTGTTACTGTGTGGCATCAGCTAAAGCTTTGGCAGAACTCGGGCAAAAGAAGCATTGGAGAGACGAGCGGGGGCAGGTAGCCGTGCAAGAAGCTAGGAGTGCTGGTTACAGTGTTCGCAGTTTCTTCCTTTTTAAGCAAGTGACGATTTGGAAAAACTGAGGAGGCTGCAGCCCTCCACACTGTTCCATGTGCTGGAAAGCTCTGCTGCAAAATCCCTCTGAAGTTTCACTTTCAGAAGTCACCTGGAAAGAAAGTATTTGTTTTCACAATAAGCTGTGTATCAAGTAACAGCCATATTACAGCTAAAAAGCTACGTCCCGCAGAGCCAACGAGTAATAAAGAACTTCAAAGATTCATGACACAGCCAGGCCAGGCCAGGTTTATTCAGCAAAATGTATTTGTTTTTGCAAAAGAAACACTGCGTGGCTGCCAGGTTCTTACAAGGGGAACCCCAAGCTAACTCACAGACTAGCATGTAATTGTCTCAGGTAGGATGATTTTCTGCACTTGCCAGTCATTTTAAGCCTCACATATATGGCTGGCTGCCTTTGTCTTCCAAGTGCCTGCTTGTACAATGAGAATTACCTGTTGTGTTATGACAGACAAGTGATTAACATGAGAAAGACAAGTTAGATCTGGTGCTGAGCTTCCTGTGTATCTCCCTTGCATGCCCTCAGAGATGTTTCCTCGGAAGCAAAAGGAACTGTCTGTGCTCCTGGTTACTCCCACAAAAACATTTTTGGTGGAGTTTGATCCAATTAGACTGAATTCTTGATTGTCTCGTGCTCTGTTGCTAAACTCTCTTGCAGAAAGACTGAGGTTTCCATGGGGTCTACTGTTATGCAAACAGTAACAGTGCACTCACTGGCTGCTGCCCTCCACTCTGTGGCATGTTTGCAACCAGAAAAAAAGAGTATGGATTTGTGCATCATGCGAATGATGTGCTTTGGTACCCTGCCTTCCTCAACAGTGTTCCCATTCCTGAAGACCTTGCAGTATCCCATCTGGCAGTAGTCCTTAGTTCAGGCCCAAATTAATATCTAGGACGGCTACAATCCTGTGAGCGAGGGTGCAAACATCTCTGGCTGTTTGGCAACTTGAAAGCAGTCTTTCAGATGTGACTTGGTGGTCCTTGTGGCCAAACCAACACTGTACCAGCGCTTCCCTTGTGGCAAAGCTGGCTTTTCTTATCTACGCTGTGTGCACGCAAAGATTGCAGCCGTGCTCCTGAGCACAACGGTGAAAGACACGGCAGTCACTGAGGATTAAGGGTTATGTTCTCACTCAAGCCGTGCAGCTCTCCAGTAGCTAGCTCTGTTTAACATTGTTTTCACTTTGCACGTGAGCCCTGTCTTATTCTGGATTGCCGAATGAATTACATGCTCATCTGTCTCCAGCACTGCAATGAAATACAACTGATAATAATTTTTTCCTGTGAATGAAATGTAATTTGCGAGTCAGAAGATCATTTAAGTACACGCTTAGCTTTTTAGTACAAGCATTTAGGCTTCCCTATTGGGTAAGGATGCTTCCCTGAAGTGGGCATTAGATTGGACTGTTTTGAGGCCTTTTCAATGATTTTCCCATTCATATTATTTCTATAGACACATACTTTCTAAAGACACATACTTTGGTGAATCCACCATTATTATTTTTTAATTCCTTATCTAGATCCATTGGTACATTCCATCTTTTATGACTTGTTCAAAATTTTTTCTGTTTATAGTGATGGTGCTTTACAGTTTTTATACAAGAATCCCCAGTGATTTTCACTTAATTACTTAATAAGCCAAAAATCAGCCCAGATGTACATGACATCATGTATCATCTCTTTTTTAAGAGGCTAGGAAGCAGAGGAAAGAAATTTAAAAATCAGATATCAGGCAAAACAGTGCCAGGGGTAGGACGAGAGGGCTGACGTCCCAATGCTCCCAGGCACCCCGCTGCCGGTTGCAGCCCTGTCTGAGCCCCTGCAGGGTCACAACTGAGGTGGCACCTGCGCAGCACAGCCACAGTCCCAGCTTAGCCCACATCTCCCCTCCCTGGGCTGTGTGGGACGTAGTGATGGAGCTACCGTTCACCATGAAAAACAAACAACAGGCTGTGGGAATAGGAACAGCTTCCTTTTCCCTCCAGCCCCGTCAGACCATTTTGGTGCCGGCTGCGCTGAGCGTTGGGGCTGCGAGGAAGCCCGCGGCGGCCTGGGGCTCTGCGGCACAGCGCTGGCAGGCGGTGAGGATCAGGAAGTCAGGCAGGACAAGGTCACCTCTTGTCCTTCAGTCCGGCAAAGAATGCAGCTTGCTGCCAGGCACTAGGGAAGGCTTTGCTTCTTTCTGCAGCTTGAATTCCCTGTGGTTTCTGATGGGAAGAAGTTTACAGCACAGTTTTTATTTTATTTTCCCAAAGGGTTTTTTAGACAGATAGATGCCAATGAAATGGTGTAATCACCAGAGAGCTTTGGAGAGTGGCTGTTCACTCCATGGGTATATGAGGGCAAAATACTGTGATTAGTATTTTGTTATGCCATATGAAGCGTTGAGGTTTGTTACTGATCTCTGCATGACATGACCATAAGCTTTCAAAGTAGAGTGCTATAACAAAGAGGAAAATCTATAAAACACATTCAAGTACCATCTCTCTCTAAAAAAAAAAAAAAAAAAAAAATTGCACTCTAATTCTTCCTTAAAATGATGTGAATCCATTGCCACATAAATTTTGCACCCATGGAAGTGAGAGGAAGGTTAGGTCCCAGTGGGTGAGTCTTGGTTCAGCTCCTGCGGCTGGTTTGTGTCTCTCACCCTTTGGGTTGTCAGACATGGCTGGTTTAAGGGGAAGGAAGGGAGCATCTCAGCTCTCTCTGATCATATTTTTAATATTATTGCAGATCTGCCCATAGCAAATCTATCTTGACAGACATGCCAAACTATCACTGTTCCTTTTCCAGAGACGGGGAAGCTGAGACTGAGATGTTTGTCGTGACCTGTCTGGGATCACACAACTGCTCAGTCAGGGATACGGCCCAGGTCCCCATCATTCTCCTCCTGTCTTCCCAGCTGGAGCCAGTTTTGCTGCCACTGAAGGAGGAAAACAGGGCTGTGTGCTTCGGAAACTGCGGCTTGCTTTTCCTTAGTGAACCTACTGCCAATCTTGGCTAGAGGAAAGCTTTGCAGTGAAGCCATTCTTCCCCAGTGTCGCTCTATACCCCACTTCTTCATCTTTTACTGTCAAGAAGTAGTGACATAAGCAAAGAATCTATTTCTAAATCCTTTTTCAGCAGAAAACCCTTCCTTCTGGGTCAGTATCTGATACTGTGTTATGGCTACAGAGCAGCATGGTCAGATGTATCCCTCCAAGCACATTGGAAATACCAGCCAGTCTGAAAGTGGTTCTTTGCAGAAGCATCCATGGCCAAGAGGCAAACAACCTGATTTGAATGGAAACCTGCTGAAGAGCAAAGAGAAAAACAGAACATGAGTCCTAGTTTGTGGGCTGGATGCACAGCAGAGATAACC
This sequence comes from Chauna torquata, assembly GCA_013399475.1. Lineage (NCBI taxonomy): Eukaryota > Metazoa > Chordata > Aves > Anseriformes > Anhimidae > Chauna > Chauna torquata. The sequence continues at coordinate 153,464 of VXAL01011998.1, forward strand.
TGGAAAGCTTCTTACTAACAGTCATCAGCCCCTTGAAAAGAAAGCTGTCTTTAGTATTGTCCATTTTCCTATGGGAAAGTCAAAATCTAAATATGAGGGCTCAAAAGTATATTCTTCCTTATGCTGGTGTAAACCTGTAGGAAGATTTCCACTTCAACAATTTGCCAGTGTGTGATGGAGAAGCCACCTTTGTTCAATTTCTGAGTACCACTCACAGTTAGAAATGAACGTCTTATTTCTCATATTAATTAATCTACTTTGAACTTCAATATCCTGAACTTCAGGATGTTTTTTCCTGATAGAATGAAAAGCTAATCTAGCTTGCTGCCAGCGTTTTCTTGAAATTTTTCTCAATACCAGTATTATATTTCCTCCCAGGCTGTTAAAAAGAATAGGGAAAAGCTTGTTGAACCCAAAGCACTGGAATACATCTTCCCAGGATACTTCCAAGAACACCCAAAATCAAAAGACTGCCTCTTAAAAATTGTTTGTATTCTGTCTTCAAAGTTGTTTCAGGCTATTTAATACATCCTGCACAGATTTTTGTTAGCATTTTTTTGGCTGACAGTATCATAAAGAACTCATGGTAGTGCTTTATAGAAATAGAAATGACAACAAGGGGTACTTTGCTACAGCTGCGTTGTCCTGTTGTTGTTTGCTCCATGCCAGGAAGCGTTGTGTGACGTCTGCTGAAGGGTGTGAGCCTCCCTTTACCTGGCGCTGCCTGATACCAGTGCTCACACCATTCCTACCTCAAATGCAGAAGCTTAAAAGGGCACATCAGCAATTCTGATTTATTTGGGTTTGCTACCTCCAGGAAGGGGGAGTGGTTCTATGTGAAATATTGAGCTAGCCTAGTATAAGAATATATTTAATTTTCATCAAACGAAGTCCAGGTTTTGATTACAAAGTTGGAAGCACAGTTACAAAAGAAAAATTTAAATAAGAAAATTCAAATTGAAAGCGTAGCAGAAGCCTGGCAGTGGCATAGTGCGACTTCGTATAGCTGTTGCAGGGGAAGAGCCGTCACCAGTGCTGCAGTACTGCGCTCTGGAGCAGACCAAGTTTTTGGACTCTCCCATGCTCTTCTCATACCAAAGGATTACCAGTACTGTTGTGTCTAAACGACCCTTCATAGCAGCCATCCACACCCACAGCCATTCCTTTTTACTGATCAATTCAATGACAACTGCTAAACTAGCTGCTTTGGTGACTGCTGCTTATTTGTGCAGATGTACACGAAACTTGCTCAAGTTTGTTTGGAGTTCAGAAATGACCTTGCTCATCCTAAGCTTGTCCTTGTTTTGCTTGCTAGGAGATTAACTCTGTATTCTCTCCAGGTGGCATGATGAAGCATGAACTACCTCACGATATTTTGCAGGTTAGTTCTATTAGACCGGTTCAGTGTCCCAGTAGCATGTCCTCTCTGGCTCCTAAATCGTCTGGGCTCTGTTCTCTGCCTGCAGCAGTCACGGCTATATTTTTGCTTTGTTTTGTGATATTCTAACTGCCAAATTGTGTTTGATAAAGATAGCTGTGAAATCAAACAGCCTCCCAGTGCCTGCCACCTTGCTCTGGGCAGCCACTAACAACACAACGGTCCTTACCCCCAGGGAAGCAGGCCCAGATGATTTGCCCCATCTTTAAACACAGAGCTGAGATGGCTTGAGGCAGGAACCCCAACTCGGTACTTCACGGGAAGAGATGAGCTCCTTTAGATTCAGCTTCTTGAAGTCCTCAATTGCCCTTTGAATGTCTCAATTTCACTCTCTGGACTAATGAGCGTGAAGGGAATGGTTGGGCTGGGTGGATCTCAGCTTTGATCCTCCGCTGGAGATTAGGAAGCGTTGTCCCTGTGCTGGGCTGGGTGAGATGCTCTGGTAGGCACAGCTGTGAACTTTGGGAAAGTTCATAGCTGAACTTTGCATCAGTAGCCAAGCCGTCCTGTCCAGACATGATCCGGGAGAGAGTTTGGTCAGTGCCTGTAGGGCCTGGGAGGGGGTAGGGAGCTCTTGAATAAAATGATGATGATTAATTATTATTTCATAATGAGGGATTATCACAGGCTTTGCAGCTAAATAACAGTACTTAGCATTTCTGTGCTGTGGCACTGTGCACGTTCGAACTGCTGTACAAACAGCAACTAAATTACTAAAATGAAGAGATTATTTAATAGCCTGTGTCTTTGCATTTCTCAGGAAAGGGTGGGGAGTGTTTAGAAATTTGCCGTCGACATTACCATGTAGTCACATTCCAAGATTGTGGCTCATGATGCCAGGCCTGTGATGTGCTTGCTTGGCTTTTATATTTGGGAGACTGTAGTTATGAAAATAAAACTAATAGCCTGGGCTTACCATGTACAAGCGCTTTGCAGTCTTCCCCCTAACGCCCTGCTGCCAGGGATGACTGGGTGCAGAACGCACAGGGCAAGCTCTTTGGCCTGAGCCAGGTCAGCGGTCAGCCTGGCCCTGAAATTTGTGACCCTCCAAACGTATTCTGACCCAGCATATCCCACTTGCTCTGTCATGCAGAAACACTTTGTGCTACCAAGTGGTACCAGATTAGCTCCAGTGGTAAAGTCTGGATCCTTGGATCCCACCTCTGTGTCCCACTGCCTCTTCTGCAAAACAGTTCTCCACAGCTTGCAGGGAGTTCATTTTTACAGCCTGCACTATTTATTATTCCTGGGTTTTGTTCTATATTGCATTGTATTCCTGGTTTTCTTAGAAGGAAGGGGATATATATATATATATATATATATTTTTTTTTTTTTTTTTACAACAACCCTGCTTGTTATAGGAGCATAATCTTTGCTTTTTAAAAAGGAGACCACTAATGGGGAAGAAGATCTTTAGGATACTCCATGAAATAGCTGTATTTCATAGCTCCAGCTCTGAATAGCTATATTTCATCAGTGGGCCCCATGGTAGCAGTCTATGTTTGTGCAGACATCCTTTTTCTCAGCCATGCTGGTCTACAAAGCTGTTAATAGAACAGAGACTTCTAAATCTACAGCTCATCTGTTTCTAAGTCAATGAATAGCCAGGAAACTTTATTCCATCTCAGTGTTTGCATTTCCTATCTTTGAAGTGTTTGGGTCAACTCATACAACTCAGTATTTAGCCCCAGCTGATGTGGGAAAGCTCCTATGGAGTTAGAGCGTATTGATACTTCATTTCGAAAGTTTCTTCCACATCATCTGACTGGGGTTGGAGTTACCACCAGCAGAGAGAGCAGGAAGGGAGAGAACAAGCTCTCCAGGACCGTTGTAAAGCCAGGTACATGGTCAGGAGGAGACAAGACATGAGTGTCCTGGGCTTGCTCAGAACAGATTTACGGAAGAGGAAGCTATTCATGGCTAGAAAGTCTGTTGATAACGTTACCCCTTTGCTCCCTTCCTCCCAAACATTGCCTCCTCCAAAATCCAGCAAACACTAAAACCTTCAAGCCATCACAGAACTGAACAGTGCATTACTTTCTTCACCCCCTTCTCCTGTAGCAATTTACCTGTTGCATGATTTGCCGTCCTCCATGGATGCTTTCAGAGGGCTTGATTTTCTCCTCAGTACTTCTCTTCAATAGACACTGAGCTTCAGCAATATTTTAGGGTCTGCCAGATGGACCAAACTGTAGTAGCTGTAGACCAGATGAGTAGCAGGGCACACTGCAGGAATACCTATGCTGGTTAGATATAAAACAGCTTGGATTTGGATGCAATCTGGTTGCATTAGCCCAGTAAATCTCAGGCTTTACTAGTGTGCATGCAGTGCTCAGCTCATCCAGCAGCATATCATGACATTGGAGGTGCTGGTCTGTGCTGAAACTGAACTTGCAGCTTGGGTCTCTGTGGTCTCCAGCATCTCTCCACAGCTTGGAAGTGTGCTATTTCTCTCTGTAAATCTTCCATGCCTTGAATTATCTTTTGTAAACCGTATTACTATACATTAATTACTTTGGTTTGTTTGGGGAGTGAGGTTCATCCTTATGCAGAGCCTGCGGTAACTCCTCACACTATGATGCAGTTCGCTGGGCTTGCACCTTTTAATGTTACCTCAGTTTGTAATCAGGATTTTGTTTGACACTAGCATAGCTAAGGTATTGACACAAAAGTCGAGCTATTAACATAAAAGCATTGCCATTATTTCCTACTTAATCCTGACAGTAAGTGCTCGTCAAAAAAGTGATTATTTCAATGACCCTGTCAAGGGAATTTGGTTAGCAATTACAAATCTTTTGTTGTTGTTGTTGTTGTTGTTGTTCTGTTTTGTTCCATTTTTACACAGCAAAAGGTGCTGTTACAATCCAGAAATGCTGCAACATTTTCCTATGAGGGAAAGTGTTATCAAACTAAGTTTAAAGAAACTTCTGAACTTGGCTGATAAGTAAAAGTATTAATTGCTCTCTAATGAGCTTAACTGCTGCAGCAAGAGCACACCAAGCCACAACTGCTGTTTGCCTGTTGGAGCAGGAAGTGCTCATAGCTGCTGACGCAAAGGCTGGATGGTTGTCTGAGCTCCTGCGAGATGTTAGGAGAAGCCCCATATGCGTTTATAGTGGCCCCATATGCGTTTATAGTGGTGGGCTTTCATCCATTAATTCCGTCTGCTCTTGGGCTTTTTGGAGGATTTGGCTCTGTTTGAACTCCAAGCCTGCTGGGAAAAGAAAGGCAAGGTTACACCTTAGCTCTGGGTGCTGATTGCCACAGCTCCAAATGGTTTCAGCTACTGAGAGCCATTAGTGCACTACAAAGCTGGGAAAAACAAACAAGCAAACAAACAAACAAACAAAAAAACCCAGAGTATTGCTTTTTCTTCTTTTTTCTAGACTGAATAACTCCTTAGAGAACATTTCCTTCTAAACCTCTCCACGCTGGCCAGTTGGTCCGTGTCACACTGATGCCCAGCAGCCAAAGCACGGGGACCACCTGGCGAGAGGGGAGGCGAGGTGGTCTCACTGGCCCTTGCCCTCTTCACACAGCCCGATCCCTTCTGCAGGAGCAAGAAGCTCCTGTCTCAGACCCACTCATGCTCCCAACCCCAGCATGGCTGGAGAGAGCCTTTGTGTGGGGCATCGTTCCTGTGGAGGTGAAGTGGTCACAGGGGAAAATGTCCCTGGGCTGGATCGGGATCTGCTGCCAACGCTGCTCTGGGGAAGCCAGGCACCTGCTGAGGTCCAGACATCTGTGAGGCTGATGCCTCCACCCAGCCATGTTGTGAATTTAGGCAAGTGCCTTGTGCCTCAGTTTCCCCATCAATCACTTTGAGAGTCTAAGAAGAAAAATCACTTTTAAAATACATTATTTGTTAAATGCAATCAGAATGGAGCAGAGGGACTGTGGAAGATTTATGTAGCCGTAGGAAAGAAAGAGGCATCTCCATTCCAGAACAGAAATGTGCCATTCCTAATTCTAAGGGAAGATTTTGACCCTCTTCATAAATACTATAGAGGATTCTCTTGTAGGCAAGGTAGGCTTGGGCTTCAGAGTTTGACATTACCAGTGTATCAATATCTTTAGGAAAATCTGGTTTTCACTCTTGTGTAGACTTGATAATCTACGAAAAGTAAGAGGAAAGTATGAGAAACATAAATGTGGTCCTGTAGCTGGTGATAATTATTATTTTGTTTTGATTTATCATTCACAGGAATTTTTTTATGAGAGCCTCACAGGCATAATTCTTTCTCGTGCATAGTTTATTTTTTGCCAAAACGACAAGAGGACAGGATATTTAGCAGAATATGTCTGATGGGTGGGTGGAGAACAGAGGGGATTTGGACATGTGCCAAACATCGGGAAGGCAAAAGAATGACAAGAACCCAGCTTATTGCAATCCTATATTGCTCTTTATCTTGGAAAGGGATATTCGCCTGAAGTGGCACTCCTAAGTCATCATGTGATTTTATTACAGATACCGGTCTGTACTTTAGCTCTGCTGCAGCTTCAGAGGGCTCTTCAGCAATTTGCATAATTGCAAAAGCCCCAGTGATCAAGATGAATGCAACAGGCCAAAAAATCAAGACATTAAAAATATACTCTTCCTTTTGGCATCTGAGCCTTTGGGACAAGTTTATTTTGCATTTGTAAGTATTTCCCAGCAACCAAGAGAAGCAGCCAGGTACTCTGCTGTTCCGGCTCCTCAATCTGGCGGCTGAGACTGGGGATAGTAACAAGCAAATATTGTGGTACTCACACCAGAGTCACAAGGGTTGTTACAGTGCTTCGTCATGACAGGGAGTCGCCAGATGTTATAAAAATAAGCACAGAAGTGACTATGGAGGTTTTCAAAGGGGCACTGCTAGGTGCCGAGCGTTTTGGACGGGCTGATTCTTATTTTGACTATTGAAATAGAAGTTTTCAACTTTGGGGAGCTCTTTTGAAAATATTCCACGTGTGTTTTAGCTGAGTGCAGTGCCAGCTGTCAAGAGCAGGAACTCCTGAATAAATTGTCCCTGTGCCAGGTGAAGACTCAGCTTTCCAACCACAGCATTGTGGCTACAACTTCTCACCTTGAAATGGTTTTAATCCTGTGTATGAGGTGCATAGGCAGTTATGGGATTAATGTATGCAAGAGAATTTTGAGGCCTGCCCTTACTTGCAAAACCAGAGGAAAAACCATATGTTCTGCTCACCTGCTCTCTGATACCCCACAGTGACCTTAAATCACTGGAAAATGAACGTTTGTTATCACTGCTGATCCATCCTTTCTCCTAAAGTGAAATCCGTTTGCTGGAATGAGCTCAATTCTGTTGATGCAGCCAAGTCTGTGAGTGAGGTTAGAGAAAAATCGAGTACATTAGAACAAGATAAGGAAACAAAGTGTTGACTGAATGTTTTTATTCAGTTTCTAGTTATTATTTTATCCTTATAATTTTTGTAGATGGAAGTTTTGCACTTGATTTCTGTATGCATTCCTGACAACAAAGGTGAAAGAGAACAAGGAAAGCATAGCTCTTATTTTATGAAGTTTTACCAGTAATTGCAATAGTAAGCTCCTGTCATCGGTATGCCAACAAATCCTTCCCAGGGTTTCCATCTCAAAGCCATTCTTTCTGAAGTTGGTGCATTTCAGGAGGCTGCAAGAGGCGTTTCCCTCCCAGAGAGCCAACAGGAGTTCCACTGAGAGTGCGCATTGCCCAGGAACATTAGCACTGTGATCAGCTTGTTGGCAGGACCAGGCGTGCTGAACACATCACTGCTGCACGCAAATGCTGCCTCCAGGCACGGCCCGTTGCATGTTTAGCTTCGGTGGAGATTTTCACTCTGACTGACAGCTAAAGGCCACAGCCCTGGAGGTGCAGAGCACCTCAGCTCCCGGTGCCTCAACGAGACGTGAAGGTGTTCGGCACCCTCCAGACTGAGCCCTGGGGCCACATTTTCAAAGGTTTGCAATGCTGAGCACCTAGGGGGTACTACACATTTCTGAGAACATGGCTGTTCAAGGGATATTAGGAAAATACTCTGCAGGAAATGAATTACAAGTCGAGGCTGTTAGTAGCTTCTGTAGAATTTCCTCTATTGCTCCCGTTAGAGACTGAGCCCAGGGTCTCCACAGCTCTTGCACACCTGACCCCAAAGCGAGTTTTTACCTTCACAAAATTAGTTTTGGAGTCGGAATTGTGTCTTGGGATGGCTTTGGGGCTCCCTGTGGGCTCCAAAAAGGGATCAGCATGTGACAGTAAGGAGGGGATTCTAGCACTGTATTACACCAGTGGGACTGATGCTAGGACCTGCTGGTTAGCCTATATTTGGGGTTAGCTCCACACTTTTGAAAACAGGGGGTTGGGAGGACAGGGCTGAGCACAGGGAGATTACAAAAATTTTTCCAAGCTGAAGGATGTGAAACATTTAGACAGCTCAGTCCATCTTGTTTATCAAAACTAATTCTGAGAGGTGACTTGGTTACAGTATATGAGCACCTTTTCAGAAGGAAAATACCAGGTATTAAAGGCTGCTTAATCTACAGCAGAAAGGCAGAACAAGAATTAACAGCCGAAAGCTGAAGCCAAACATAAAATTAGGCACATTTTTTTCTTTTCACCAGTGAGAATAATAAATCATTAGAATAAAGCTACGTGTACATTTTTCCATTTCTTGCTTGTCTTCAAATCAAAAGATAGTGCTTTTCTGAAAGACAAGCAGTTGCCAAGCACATGGTAGCACTCTGCATGGAGGTACCCTAGGTGAAATGCTGGGGCAGGGAATGGTTCAGATTGGAGTCTGATTCTCTCAACTGGATTGAAGCTTTCTGGCTCTATAAAATTGCCATTCTGAAACATCTAGTGTTCCACGGCTGCGTTTCAAGCACAGTGCATGGATTTAAGATGGAAAGAAGTGGTGCTGAGTACCTTATAAGAGCTCAAAGTGCTGAAATGAAAGCTGGCATGTCTCTGCCTCACCGAGATGGGAAGGCACATGCACAGCTGTACAGCCTCAGAAATTCCTGGTGATTCTGCAGAGGTCAGTCCTTCACTCAAAAATGTGTTTCTGATTATGTTCTGCCCCCTTGCAGATAACAATGCAGTCAGTGACAAATCTAGGGGAAGACTGGCTTTCTGAGCAGCTACCATGCATTTGCCTTCCACTGGGCTGACACAGCTCATCTGGTTTAACTTCTGCATGGCAGCTGGGCGCCAATCAAGCCTGTCGCAGCTTTCCTTGGAGAGTGCAGTGCTCCTCACAGACAGTATGGCTGCTCCTTCGGTGAAAGGATTGGCTCTTCTCTCAGTAATACGACAGTTACTTATAATGACTGATAGCTGGGTCAGACAGATAGGAGAACTCTTCTGCAAATAAGCAATGCTTTTCCTCTGAAGCCAAATCACGTACCTTACTCTGCAGTATGAAATGAAATGGCTCGTGTAAAATGATAAAGCATGGCTTTATCTTAGAGATCTGATATTTTATAAAGCACGGCTGGGCCCTCTTAAATGGGGCAGAAAGGCTTGGCAAAGACACTTACAAAATGCAGCTGGGCCCATTGAGTCTTTTACCCTCTTTTCTGGGAGAAAAATCCTGTTTTGGACAGCTGGAGATGGAGGAATGGATGATACAGCAATTAAGACCCTGCTTGAGGAACTGTGCGACCTGGATTCAACAGGTCAGATCTTCTGTCTGGCCCTGGGCCGGCTGCTGTGATTTGTTATGCCCCCATTTTCCTGTTGTAAAACGGGGATGGCAGGATTAATTTCTCTGGCACAGGTACTGGGGGGTAGGTGATCGAGGGTGCTGAGTTATAAAATAGAAAAAATGAAGAGTTCTCAGAAAGGCAAAGCTATAGCCTCTGCTCCAGAGAGCTGTTGGGTCCAAAATCCAGCCAATGATGGGCAGCAGCCCCGTTGCAAGGGAGGCTAAAGTCATTCCGGCAGGGATTTCTGCAGAGCCCAGCCAGCGCTGCTGCTCGCTGCTCGTCAGCGCGCACGGGTGTGATACCAAGCCGGCAGGTGGGTAAGACTCGGTGCCGGCTTTGTCGCTCAGCCACCAGCCTTGCAGAGCCAGTAGGTCTGGGACAAGCGCATTGCATGGATTTCTCCATGGCTTGTGGCTCCAGGACAGTTTGGCAAGCAGACTGACTGCCAAGATCCAGAGCCGCGCTCACTTCCAATGTATGTTTCAAGATGTTTTGGGTTTGTGCTCAATCCAAAATGTAATATCCAAATCCTCCACAGAGGAGCATTAGCATTCCTGCGCCGCTCTAGATCCTGATCAGCTCTCAAGTATATCATTTCCACTTTATAGCACTCATTCTCTGTTATTTTTTTCATTCACGACCAATTTTATCTGGAATTCAGCCTCAAAAAGTTGCCGGTATTGTTCTAATTACAGGTGACTCTGAGCCAAACCTCAGATATTATCATGTGTGAGCGGGTGGGAAAGTCAGCAAGGAAAGCAGCATGCAGGCTTCTTGCCTCAGCATCTCAGCCACAGGCAGGCACGGGGCCAATGTCGGGAGCTGGGCTCTGACCCTTACGCTACGCTGCCCCAAACATGATGCTTCAGAGCCAATCTCCCTGCTTGATTCCAGGCCACAGTAGTATCACCCTATTTTCTTGCCTATAACATGCACCTGAGAAAAAAAAAGTTCTTTCAGAGTAAGCCCTTAGATAACCCAGTATCAGGTGCGGAGCAAAATTAAAGGCAGGGAGGTAGAGGAAAGGCTGCTGAGGAAGGGAGACAGAGGGTCTTCTACAGAAAGAGTAAGCTGTGAGCTGAAGCCACATGGAATCGGGCCACACAAGCTTTGCATACCAATCCCTGTGGGAATTCTCCATCCATTCCCAGCTGTCTCATTTCCTGGTGGATCGCATTTGGGATTTTTGAATCTAAGTTTTGTCAGCTGTACTTCTCTGCCTTTGGCCAGGGATGCCGACAAAGCTCTCTGAGCCATCAGTTCCCCACTCTCTTCCCCACGAGATGACAAAAGAAGATGGTTGAAAGCGCCAGGGTGGCTGACACTGTTTTATTTTCAGCCTTCATCGGGGAAAAAAAGAGCGCGGAGAAGTGCATGGAGCATGTCTGTGGTGGTGACTAATGACTATTAGACCCTTATTGCTGTCAGGTGAACTAGTAGCCAAGCCTCAGACATGTGGTCATTGTCAAGAGGAATTTTTGACTCCCCTCTTAGGAGCACCTCCTCCTCCACTCCCCAGCCATTAATTACTTCCACCATCCTTCCAAACTGCCAAGGAGTGAGGAGCAGCAGAGCTGGAGATGAAAGGAAGCAGCGGCTGCCCTGGTTTCCAGGTCTTTCAAATAACCAGTCTGTAATAACTTCCACAGCCAAGGGAAACGGGCGAGCTGTGGGAGGAAGGTCAGCACTGAGGGGAGGAAGGCTCTCGTGTAGCAATGATGTAGTGGCTCCTAATGGAAGAAACCTGTGGAATTAATCAAGCGCTGTGCCTCATTTGTTAATGACAGCACGCCTGAAACGTGCACTGGCCTCTCTTGTCGGTGGGTAGGTGGGACCCTGGAAGCCCAGCTGGGCTGTCAGCATGGGGACTGGGGTCTCACAGTGATGGACAAGCCCAGTGGCAGTGGATGCTGAGGGTGACAAGGCACTGGGATGGGACACGGTTATCCATGGGTCTCGTCTCTCCAAGCCGGCTGCGAGGGAGTTCGGAGCAAGGCTGATGCTGACCTCCCATGCTTGGCTTCCAGGCTGTCATGCGTGAAGTCAGTCACGCTCAGTTTCCCCCAGATTAGTGCGGGGTATTGAGATGACATTGTTCTGGCTTGCTCACTGCGGAAAGCAGCAGCTCTGTGGAACCAGTTAAGGCGGTTTGGGCCCAGTTTCCATCTCCTCACCCCCACACATGCTCCAGAGTTTGGCCTTGATTTCATGGGCCAGAGATGAGCAAGAATCAAAGTGGAATAATTGCTGCCAGCGCACAGGGCAGGTCCCCAGCCCCTCGCCCCCAGCTGCCTCTGCAGGGCCAAGCACGCAGACACAGCAGGCGAGGTGTGCTAGGAGAGTGTCCTGGGGAGCGGTGCTGACAGCAAAACCTACCACAGATTCTTGATTTATGGCAGAAATTGCCAACGTGGTTTTGAGGAGCATTTAAAGCTTGCAATTCCTGGGATCAGCACCCCAGCAAAGTTGCCCCAGATCTCCTGAAGGCTCCTGTGCCTTGGAGCCCCTGCCTTGGCACAGGCGATGCATATGAGCTACCTGCATCATGCCCTGCCCCACTGCTCCCCAGCTGTGCTCTTCCCTCCGGCAGTGAATAGCTGCCAAAAGCATTGGTGAGGTTGCTGGGGGCTTGCCTGATGAAGGCAGGCAGAGAACCAGGGACTGGACCTGGCACCCTGCAAGCTGTTCCCGCCGTGCCACGCTGCGCTGTGTGCTCCTTGGACAGAGATGAAGCTTTGGCCCTCTGTATGTCTGATGCAGTTAACATATTAGGCCTATGCAATTCCATAGAGAATGGCAGATATGAATGGATAGCCAGTAATGAGTCTTCTCAAATATTATAGTCTTCCTATGAATATAAAAAATAACGTACAGTCTCATTATAGGAAACATATGTGTCCTTTCTACATAGGCTGGGCAGATTTCTGTTGGAAGAAATGACAGTCTGACCAAAATGCCAAGCTCCATACAGTATCACGTTACACCCAGGAGAGGGGCTGCATTTTCTGAACCTAAGGCTCTTTTTAAGCTCCAATCCCCTTCAAAGGCATGCAGCTGCACACTGCCTGGTAGGGAAGGGTCTTCAAAATATCTGAGGTCACTGTCTGATCTTGGATTAGTCCATAATGCCCCATACCTCAACTTCTCCACTGGTAAAATTGAAATAATACCTATTGACCTTTCAGAAGATTTTCAAGGTCCATTGCTGAAAATACTACAGGGCAAAACCACAATTGTGTAAAGGTAGATTTTATCGTGCTGGTCAATAGTCCTGATTTCTTTTTAAGTAACTACATTAATTGATTCAGTGAATTAAGAGCTTTATAAAGCTGAATGATTGCAAATTATTCCTTTGAGAGAGCAGTGCATGTAGGGACTCTTTCAGAAGCTGTAACAGAAGTCCCTTAAAGCTCACTTATTTGTGTCACGAACATTGCTGTATAATACTAGCACGCTTGAAAAGCTGAAAGTCAGATTCATTGGCTTGGGTTCGTATTCCCAGCCACACGAAATGCCACAAAGTAGATAAACATCCCGTCTGAGGAAGATGAGAGGTGCCTAGCTCCGAACCCTGTGAAAGCCTGGCCTTTAAAAGCCAGCCAAATGCCTTGCAGCACTCCTGTTACTGTAATAACACTGGGCAGGGCTGGCCAGTCCTTTGGGAGCTGAGGGCCGCGCGCCAGTGATGGAGCACCTTCAGTCGCACACCACCCCGAAATGCAGCTTGTGGGCTGGGAGCCCGGGCATTTGCAGGTGCACCAGGAGACCTTCAGACTTGTCCCCGGGCTGACCTCACAGTGTGCATCGGACAGCCCAGAAATAGGGCTTTATCAACTCAGAAAAACTTCTTTGGAAAGAGACGAAGGTACCATGTACCTTTTAATCTGATGATCTCAAGCTATGCTTAAGCTGTAGGCAGGTAACATGGAAAACAACCACAGATCCCCTTCTGTGTACAGCACGCTCTGACTGACAAACCTGACACCTCAGGATTCTTTCGTAATTGGCTGGTGTATGTATATGCATCTCTGAGTGAGCCTTCTTCCTTTTTTTTTTTTTCTTTTTCAGCCCAGAGATAAATTAAAGTCTTTAGTCCCATTAAAGTATTAAATTTTAGTTAAGTCCTTAATTAAGCCCTCCTTGCTTTAATTAAGGCATTAAGATTTCATTAAAAGTTAACACATTGGCAAAATCTCCTTTCTCTTCTGCCTTAACTCCACCAGAGCAGGTTATGGCCCCAGATGTCAGCTGATGCTATAAAATCAGAAGAACCTCTCTGAATGCTTTCTCCCATGTGCGTGAGCAGGCACGCCAGCACTTGTCAGTGGAGCCCCGAGACCAACTGCTGCAACCAGCGTAGCTTTTCACAGCACATCAGGACGGGCGCAGTGCACTCCTCTCCACCCAGCTCCTTTCCTCTTGTCCATGAGGCACAGCCCACCCGAGCCAGCCTGGCCAGCATTCCACAAGGCACCACAAGGAAAACCTCTGCGTGCAGCTCTGCCCATAGCCCATCCGGGGCACTCAGTAAGGGCACATTCACTTTGCTGGGCTTGTGTGTAGCCTAAGTGCAGGTGTTGGTCCCTAGACTGGCCAGGCAGATAAGTTTCCAAGCACAAGGTGTTTTTAAAACAAAACCTTGACCCCTTCCAGAACAAATTGTTGCTATTTACCTGGACATGCCCAAAATCTTGGCTTAAGCCCCAGAATTATTGAGCACAATTTTTGTTTTTAAGTGGCATATCGTAAACCAGGCTTTTAGCTGTGACAAAGACCTGCACTTGGAGCAGGGAAGCATTGTCTTTCAGCTGGCTCTGGACAGCCTTTGTGCAGCTCCCACAAGGAGGTGTGAGAGGGGGAGCCGAACTTGGAGGAAAATCCCACCCCCGGTGTTTAATTAAAATAAAACCAGCAGAATTTTTAGCAGCGAAAGATTTAATTCTAGAAAGTGGCACGTAAGTGTGAGAATATGCCCTGTAATAAATCCACCACCTGAAACCTACAGTGAGTTACAACAGCTGAGGATATCAGCCATGACACAGCTGGCTCAGCTCCAGGCTGGTCCAGCAGAAAGCCCAGTGGGAGAATACACTGGTGAATTTATCTGAGCAAACATATTGCACGTGCTCTCCTGGACTTGCTGGTGTCTTGCTGCAATCCAGCATGAGTTTCTTGACACTTCATAGCACCCTGCCTTAGTGGTTTCAAAGGGAGGTGAAGCACCTGATCATGGAAGGCAAAGGCAGTGTACTCCATATTAGTCTTTTAGTTATATTTCACTTAAATATTCCATCAAAATCTGCATACTCTGACTTGTCAAAACCAGCTCATCCCAGCTGTCATTGCAAAAGCACCTTTTCTTGGAGCAGAATAGTACTGGCAAAGGAGAAAACTGCATTTTTAATAGGTTGCATTTCTCCAGCACTTCTCATCGAGGGATGTTGAAGATCTCTGTAATGCTCACGACACCCTTGCAGGTCATATATGACTACCTTGTTTTCAAGTTGAGGAAACTGAAGTGCTTAGCTACAGCAACCTTCCAGCCACTCCTCAGCACCAGAAGTCTTGGTTCCCAGCATCTCATTTTCACGACAACCCGGGTGCTCAGCTGCAGAAGCATGCATGCAGCCAGCATCTGCAGCATGCACACTCTCTTCCTGGCAGCACAGGGGGTGATCCCCTCACACTATTTGGGAAAGAAATTGCATGTCCCAAGGGGTTCTGGCTGGATGCATGCTGGAGATGTGCAAACCTGTGTGGTATTTTCTGTACAGGAGAACTCCTCGGCTCTGATGCAGCATCCCGCCTCATCTTGTTTTTCAAACATTAAAAAGGCAAACAATTTTTCCATCCTATCCTGAAAAACTGCGCAGAACAGGAGGCTGTCCCAGGATCACCCGTGTTTGGGGCTCCTGCAGTAGTGACAGTTTCTTGGATACTGACTTACAGCATCTGCTTTGGCCAGCAGACTTGTGCATCTTCCTGCCCTTGGCCTTCTGCCCAGCTTGCTGTGCTGCTGCTGGGCTTTGGGTGCTCCTGAGGGCGACGCATACATTCACTCACCCGTGGCATTGCGCAGATTAACAACTTCGGCTTTTCGAGCTTTAAGATCCTGAGTCCAGCCCTGTTTGCATTTATGCTTTCACAGTGGCTCTTGGGGCCGGTGGGGTTGGACAGGGAGAGGGAGCCTGGCACACTGTGTAGTCACAGCTGCCAAGTTCTTCCTCAGCAGAGATACTCTGAAAATTGTAATGCTTTTTACATTATCTTCCTATATAATTTCTTTAAAATTCTGACAGAAGTAATTAAAGGTTGTGTTTGAACCAGTACAAGATGGCAAGGGACCTGAAACTAGATCTGCAATGTAGATTTTTCAGTGAAAATGGAAGAAAAAACAAAACAAAACAAAAAACCCACCATCACTGGCAGCAGCTCCGCAGCAGCAAACCTCCCGGCCCTGCCTGCCCGCCGACCACGGGGGCAGCGGCCAGCGCTGCGCTGCGGGCTTTGCCCACCAGATGTCCCCACGGGCCGGGAGCAGCGGCCCTGGTAAACGGCGGGTGCCAAGCTGGAGCTGGAGCCGTGCGGAGCTGCGGGCACCTACCTGCAGGCTGGGGTTGTCTTAAGGAGCATGTAACTTCGTGTGTAACAGTCGTACAAGGTGTTGTCGCCTGAGATATTTCCTGTAGATTTGGGTTGTTAAGATAGGAGTTAAGCTGAGCCCACCTTCTGTCTTAACACCAGGCCTCTCACCAAAGGGAAGTGAGTTCATTTATTTCCTAAATAAACTGGAATTCATATAGAAATATATTTAAGTGCTGGCAGCACCTCTGGGAGCACAAAGATGGAAAGCAAATGAGAAAATAAGTAGCTAACAGCATTTGGAGACAGAGATTAAACCAAACAGCCTGTTGGCTAAAGTCCTGCGATAACCAGCCCAGCAGTTTGTGTTTAACTTGTATCCACCTCTGTGCTGTGCTGGTTGGTGAAAATGCCTGAATTAAGGCTTGAAGAACACCTGCATGGAGGTCCCACAGTGGCTTTTGCTGTGGGATCCCAGTGGGGCCAGGGAGGTGGTGAGATGTCAGGTGTAGTTATTTTGCACGGTGCATGTGTGCACCAAGGTAGAAGGCACCACAGTGCACACGGTAGTGAATTCAGCCCAGATACATCTTAGCAACTGTTCTTAGGAGAAAAGCTTAATGTTCAGACACCTTCACGTAAGCTTAATCTAGAAAGGTGCTTAGAAACCGAGACATCCTCATGTAGCAACACAGCTTGTAAGTGTGAGGCCTTCTTACACTGCACTAGCTTTCCCGGCGCCAGTAGCTGCTGGGAATCTAGTCTCTGCCATAAAACTGGGAGCACTTCCTGGGAGTCCGTTGGGCTTAATGTGGAACTTCTGTTCCTTGTAGTTTGTTATGCCTCAGGCAGTTTGCACCAAGGCCACCAGCCACCCTCCAGTGATGTCCCAGGTTGCAGTGAGGGGCTGCAGACCCCACAAGCACCTGTTTGTCATCCTGAGGTGTCCAGGCATTCACAACAACTGAGGAGAAACCCGCGGTGCTCTGCTCCCTCTTTGCATGGGATACGTGTGATGATAGGAAGCAGGAGACTTGCCAGGGTATGAAAACATTTCATCCTTAAGGAAATAAGTCCCTGCAGGGAGCCATTCCTGAGGAGTGGGCAAGGCAGCTTGGGAAGCGAGTCCAGGAATGCAGGACGCCTGCTTGCCAAGGAAGCACCACGTCTGCCGGCTCAAAAGGGAAGAATTACTGGAATGTTTGGGGGATCCAAGCTATGTCATTGTGAGATAGGAACCGACAGGATTAGGAATAAACCCTTAATGGAGAAAGGTTACAAACTACCCCCCAGTTGGTGATCATGGGAACTTGGCAGGCTCTGGAGGAGAAGAGCCAAGATTTACAAGTGATCTGGGGTGTTTCAGTAAGTCGGGCACTCAGCAGTGAGGCTGTAATGGGCCTGAGCTCTGTGGTGGCAAGCCAGAAAATCACACATTTTTATAGCGTCTGATGTGAGCCCCTCTGCCCTGGCTGCGTGGGACAGCTCTTCCAGCTAGAGGAGCTGCTGTGCAGGGTGATGGACAGGAAGGAGGCAAAAGAGCCTTCTTCTGCTGGTTTAACTACGTTTAAACCAAGTCTTTTACCAGCATGTCTATGTGACCTGAATTTTTTTTCACATCCAAAAGCAGTTTCTTGGTGCTAGTGTGCTTACAGGGTAAGCAAAATCTGGGACACCACATCACAGCAGCATTTGGGAAATATCTCCAGCTCCATACCCAGAAGAAAGACCACAATATCTGGTAACATGCCCACTGCCTGACAGTGTTTCAGCACTGACTCTTCAGCAGTTCCTGGCCCTGAGACAATACTGGTGCCAAAGGCTTCAGAAAAGGATCAGAGATATGTGTTGCTCCCTGAAATACCCAGAACCCTAGTTTTAACTTAAAAAAAAAAGAGAGAGTTTCAAAGCCATCATGCTCTAGATTATACATGCAGCTTTCAGGGAATAGGGAAAGAGACTGCTGTGCACTTTAGTGTCCAGCTGTCTGTTGCAGAGCGTATAGGTAGACTGTTGGGCTGTATCAGTTGAATTTCCACATGGAATTTCTTGATTCCAGTTATCCAGAACTTGAAGCCCTTTAAGGTGCCCTGTAGCTGGACACTGAACAAAGCAACCTGAGAACCACTCAGCTTTGCAGCCTTGTCCTAACAACCCCAAGGATTACCAGGAAGGTATGATGCAAAAGCACATTTGCTGCATCATGTCACTTCTGTGCAGGTCTGACTCCTAAAGACTCCCGTGATCTCTGTAAATGCATTTGGCTGGCTGCGAGAGGCATGAGTGTGGCTGTGCTGCTGGGGGCACAGGACTGTGCTCTCACGGAGCAGTTATGTAGTAATACCAGCATTTTGCTTTGAAAGCACACCTTAAGCCTTGGTTTGAATAGCACAAAAAAGAAGGAGAAGGATTAGTAGGGTTAGTTTTTGAATTAATAGGAGTGAGAGTTTGCTGGATCACAGAATTGCATGTCAGTTCTGAGGCAGAAGCAGAGAGCAGGTCCCACCTATTTACTAGATACGAGTGTGTTTAGCACAGGCATACTTGTGCCTTTTTTCCTGTAGAATTAGTTGGGTTTTTGAGGAGTTTGAGCTCCGTTTTCCCACCATGGAAGTCTGTTTCAGGCAATGCTCTTGGGTATATCTCAAGAGAGGGCATCATGGTGGTGCGGGTGGCTAAGAAAAGAACTCAAGGATGCCTTCACAAATGATAGCTCAGCCACAGGACTGTGGGGATTTCCTTTGTTAAGAATTAATATATCTGTCTTGGCTTCTCCTACCCAGACACCTTCGATGCAGTCATTGACTTGAAGAACAAATTCCAAAGGTCTGTGGGGATTAGCATGATGCTAACAACCCAAAACCAAAATTGGGGTAAAGAATTGGTTTCAAAGAACCAAAATATATATATGTATTTTTTGGAGTCGTTAATATGTGACCAAATACTAGGACAGCTGGATGGAGAATTTCTTGGATTTGGGGTTCAGTTCCTAGAGCTGTGCCTGTTTCTTTTAGAGTTGTGGTGTCTGCCTAATGAACAACCTGTTGCATAGGTGGAATTTGAGCCAGAAGGCTTCATAAGACTTTGGATTACACGGCACCAGATGTTAGGGAACCACAGATACCAGCTTATTACACACTCACAAGTCCACAGAAATTTCTGCTCTTCGGCTTTCGAACTAATTTGTACTCAGTTTCAAGACTGACCATGGAAATTGAGAGGCACAGTGCCTGGGAGCAGAAAGGGAGAGGGAGGTTGGGAAGGATGGGCTCTGAGAGCTGAGAAGAGAGACAGAGACTTGTCCCCTGACAGCTATGAACAGGAGAGCATCTGGGCAGGCATTTGGAGCATGAGGAGGCAGTCAGGTTCCTGGAGTGCGGGACGATGCTGAGTAGAGGCAAGGGGAAAGCTGGGTGTGGAAGAGTTTGGGGGGGAAATGGATGGGTTTGGGTGAACTGTGAGTGTCAGTCTGCAAATGTCAATGAGGGAAAACAAGGAAATTAACTTTCAGTGGTCAGCATTCTGCTGTAAATTCTTTGCTATAAGAATTGTAGCAAATCTATAATTTCTTTGGTTTCCATAACACATCTAACTCTTCTCCACTACTTGATGTCACCCTTTACCACAGCAATAGCAAAATTCCCAGACCTAAAGCCAACAGAGAAATAAAGTGACTCATTTATGTTTCATCAGTGATTCTCCAGCAGGTGATGTGGGATGTGAATTCAGAGTCACAAATACAGCAATTTTACTTCATGTATTAGTTCTGTGTATTAGCATAATTCTATATAACCATTCTATACACTGAAGACTAAAAAGATATCCCCCAAGTTATTTATTTTATTGAGGTTTTCAAGGAAGACTGTCTAACAAAACTAAAGTCTAGGCAGAAGGATGTGACCTCTACTTAGGAAAGGTTCACCCAAAAACTAAAATTCTTCAAGTCACGGCCATCTTGAAGCTTGTGGGGAAGGGATAAGAGAATGGAGTTTGAAAGAAAAAAAAGCCCCTGTTTGTTAGTTTTATTAGGAAGGCATTTTAATGATAATTTTCCCCTCTGTTCTTTCACAGAGTGATAAGAATCTCTTTTCTTCTTGTTTCTTGGAGGGCACTGGAAGGCATCATGGGTCAGCTAGACTGCCCTTTATCCTCTCCCATCCATCACGGTTCTGGCTGGTGATGGGTTCAAGGTGTTGCAGGTTTGAGATCCTAAGCAGTTCCTAATGCCTCCTCCACACACTGAAGCCTGCCTTGTTTTTTCAGTAATCCAACCTTTCCCCTTCACCCACGAAAGAGTTTAAAGCATCTGCTACCACAGCTTTCTGAAGAGAAAGGGGAAACTGATAAAGAGTTTTCGTTGTGCTTTGATTTCCAGGAGAAAATTTCATCCTAGTAATAGTGTCACACTGACACATTTTTCTTAAAGGGTCAAAAGGAAGCAAGAAAAATCCCAAGCAAATAATTTATGGCTGGTTTCAGTGCTGTTTCACTGTTATAAAGGATAAATAGGGCACAGTCATAAACATTCCCCCCCCCAGATATTTTTCAGGGTCATAGATGAGGCACAGAAGCAAAATTCTACCTTGCACAGCCCAAGAACTTTCGTGACTTCTGAATTGTCATGTCTTGGTATATACCAGGACCGCGTGTACATTTGGCTCAGGGTGTTTAGCTCAATCCGAAGGGAAAGAGAAGCAACTGAGAATGAAATTGGCAGCATGTTAGCACCAAGGCTTCCAAATGTTAGTCAAGACGGTTTTTTGTCTCCCAGCCGCGCATTACTGTAACAGCATGTGCAGTTTGATGTAGTAATAGTACAAGGTGAGGAAGAGCTACCACAGGGGCATCTGGGAAAGTTAGGGAGAGAATATCATCCTCAGTTTGTTGGATGTTAAGCATCACACCCTTACCACTATTTAACTTTACCTGATCTTTAGCAGGATAATTGGTGTTTAACATCTGTATCATACATCCTCCTTGAGGACGGTGTTGACAGTGCTGCCTCAGACACAGCCTGAACAGTAAATATGCTGTGAGGTGCCCTGCCCAAGATAGAAATCTCTGATCTTTTCTCCAGTCAGACTTGCTTGTTTCCTCTCTGATTGAGGTGTAGCTTCTGAGTGAGCTGTGAAACTATGGGGTTGCTGCTGTAAATGTGAACAGACAGAAACGTGTAGATGTTAAGCAGGGAGAGCTTGCCAAATAGATCTTTGACATTTATGCCACCATCTTGAACTTAATTACAGTGAGATTACAAACCTAAGTACCCCAGACTGCAGGTTAATTCTTTTGGGACCAAGCATGCTACACCTGGATCAACCTGGTCTGAGGTCTCAGTGGATTTTTGTGAAAGCATGGTTAAAGATTTTAAATGCAAACCATTGTAGGGACAAAGATGTTGAAACTCCTCCCTGTTCCTTGAAACAATCCCTAGACACCACACTGCCAATGGTCAGAGCTGGCAGGGCTGGAAAGGCTCCATAAATCTCGCTTACACCTTCAGAGCACTCCTCCTGATCTCAGGCTGCAAACGGAACTTTCTTCAGGATCCCTTTGTACAGAATGCACAGACAATGACATTTTTGTCTTGGTTTTCATTTCATATTATTGCACCAGTTGTCCTGGATAGGATCATAAACTTGTCCTCACTGGTAATGTGCTTTCACAATGTCTGGAGGAGGCAGGGGGAGTTTAAAATTAATGTACCTCCTAGCGTGAAATTATTCATGGCTCAACACATGTAATTACCAGGGCCAGTTTTAGGAAGCCCATAGTTATGAGGAACTTGATATTTTAAGACTTAAAACAAATGTTTTACAAGCTTTATCCTTTGCCTACTGCAGAATACATTATGGTCTGGTAAAGTTGCAGTGTATGTGTACCATCCCCAGCCATTCCCATCAGCTGATCACACCTGTCAGTCGTTCATCACCAAAGCATTGCCCGTTAGATAATAAAATTCACTTGGGGCGGAGGGGGGAGGCAGCCCAGCCATTGTGCTAATTCCCCACCCAGAGCTGCGTGGCTCCTGCAGGCCCAAGGCATCCTGTGCAAAGTTCAAAGCTTTTTGAAAAAGTAATAAGATCAGACCAATTAGGGCCTGTCTGCCTATACTGACAACTGTGTCAGGAGACCCATTCACCCCATTCCCTCCTGGGCATGCCCTGACTGCATTGCTGTCCGGGCTTCAGGCTCCTCTCACCATCCCAGGCTTGTTCTGACATAACTCCATTGCAATTCCTCCTCATCCACATTAATGCAGGAGCAGAGTTTGGCCCCCAGTGCCATTTTATAGCAAAGAAGGGACCGGCTGCAGGCTGAATGGGGGATAGGGCTTAGTTCAATATTTAATGCAAGTTCTTAAGTCACGTATCACATTACCACCTTTTAATTCCCTTTGTTACTCCATGATTTGTTACATGTTCTGGGGCCTCCCACACAACTCCTGAGTGCTTCTGCAGCTGAGTCAAGCAATTCCTGCTCTCACTGGAGACTGAGATACCACGCAGCAGCAGGGTTTGCGGGGGTGCATTTTCACGCCATGGCCTGCGGCTTCTTCGCACCGCACAGCAGGCAGCTGACCGGGCCAGCTGCCCAAGCACCCGTGGCTGCTGGGTTCTTCTTCCACACACGTAGTGCCACTCTGCTTCCCTCTCCCACTGTTTCACTCAGTGAAAAGGGATTTGGAGTTCAGTTTGTATTAAGAAATGATGGTGTTACATTACTATCAGGTAAATAAATAATTTCAGCCTTATTTACCAACTGAAAGACATGCATCTCTCTTCACCTGCCTTTCACATTCTTCCTACACTTTCAAACCAAGAGAAGTACAAATGTCTCAGATCTGTTTGTAAATGTTAATAAGTCAGTTTTGAACTATGTGTTCCAGGTTACCTGGAGTTTTGGCAGCAGCTGAAAAAGGCCTCCAAACTGCTTTGCATGTTGGAGGTCATTTTTTCCATGGTTGTGGTTTGAGCTGTGAGAGGGAAACAGGTTGGATTTACCGTTCCTACTTGTGTATCCTGGGGTCTTTGAGGGGATTGAGCAAGTTAGAATACAAGATTCCTCAGACTGCAATATTTATTATAAAAAGGAAAATTTGCATGTATTTTGTATTTTCCTTTTATAAATACAAGGTAAGGTGTTACTAAATGACAAATAGGACAGGTGATCGTTAGTGCTTGCTATAGAGTCTAAGAGGTCCTCCAAAACATTGTGACATCTTCCTCTCATCTGGTCATAACCAGTTATAATATACCCTATTCCTATGTATAAAATGTGTGTTTTTATGCATTTACCCTCCCTTTAGACGTCATTTATTAATGAGACCTTCATATGAAACAGAGCCAAAATGGTGTAATATTACCACATCACAAACCAGGCCAGTATTTATGGAGAAACCACATCCATCGACACAGTCAAGCTTTTGAGGGCTGTGTGGTGTTTCTGGAATGAAGAAGGAAGAGGGATGGATCGCAGAATGCAGTGCTCAGTCACTGCCAGCCTTTGCAACAGAACAGTGCTGCTCTGCCCCTGGGGAAGGCCTGCCGCTTTCTTGCTGTGTAAATAAGAAGCTCTGTTGACCAAGAAAAAATATCTTGCTCTGCGTTTTTCATTCAGTGCTCAGTTTGCCACAAGTATAGGACTCGTGCTATATGATGTATTTGGATATCACGGAAAAAAAGTCTTATTAAAGCATATACTAATGAAACTGCAGGAAAATACGACAATGTATCAACCTCTTAGTTCCCCAGCCAGCACAGTAACTCAGCCTCTCTCCAGGCTTTCAGACCAGAGGCCAGTCTGCCAGAGCAGCATGCACAAGGCATTAACATACACCACGGAAGGGACAGAATTAAAAATGATTTAAGGCAACATATCCTACTCTGGCAGAGGTACTCTGAGGGCAGTCAAACAGCGTCACTCAGAGATTTATGTTATTCTAGGAAGGACAAGTCCTGGAAAGTGCATATGAGAACCACACGGGCAAACAAACACAGTCCCATCCAGACATTTTGAATTAATGCCATGGCCAAGTGTTCGGATTTTAAAATGCCTGTCCCATTTTCAGGCTACCAGATGCCAGCTCCCATCTTTCCAGGAGCAGGACCTGACCCTTCATAGGAGGACTTGTCAAGGTCTCTGCTTTAATCATCCCAAATGGACAAAAGAAAAATCAATATATCACACTGAGAAAAAAAATTTGAGATCACCCCTCAGGAAGGATTGCAAGTAATCCCTGTGCAAAGGTCCTGTAAAGTGATCTCTTTCAAAATCATATGTATGAAATTAGTTATAATCTGCATGGTAACAACCCAAATTTTCAGCTTGACTTGCATGGCACGATAAGGAGAATACAGATGGTTCTAATGGGGGTTTCTACATACCGTTTAATTTGCCATACTGAGATCTTCACTGCATGTCAAAGACTGTCCCATGAAAACCTGCACAATAAATCGAGGGTGACGGTGTTTTTCTGGTAGAGCTTGACCCTATGCCCTTTGAAACAAGTGACTAATCTCTCACTAATTTTAGTGGTACAGGATTAGCACTTCATAATTTACAGTCTAATTTTTGTTTGCATGGAGGTGCTTTTACATTCTCAGTCATGAACCTTAATGTCAAAGAAAATGAGCCTACAGCAGGTAACGCTCAGGGAGCCCGCCTTTGCAAGCAGGTCACCAGAGAGCTCTTTCATGCTTACTGATTCTTTTAGTTTTATGTAAAATAAAATCAAACTTTTAATTAACATTCAGAGCACTGCCGAGGTACAAAGTGTAGAGTGATAGGGGGTTTGGCTTAAATAGACCCCCTCGTGCAGAGGAATCACATTCCAGGCACGTGGAGCAGACACCAAGCAACACAGCACTGAGCCAGGGATGGGAACATTCACAGAAGAAAACATCAAGGCATTCACAAACAGGGCTACTGGTGAGAAAGAAGAAATTGGGAGAGACTGTTGCACATGCACAGGGCATGCAGATCTATGGACACACAGGAGAAATGTCTGTTTCTGGATCCTGGTCAGGCTGCCCAGCAGCTGGGTTTGCACAGTCCTGGACTCGTGCAGCAGCAAGTCTTTGATGCACAGAGCCCAGTTCTCCACGAGCTCACGTCTCATCGCACACAGAAATGACAAGGAAAGGAGAGCTCTGTCTAATCAGTACCTGCAGGGCAGGAACACACCCTCCTCTCCTGGGGGAATCATCCAGTGGAAACGCACAAAAGCTAAATCGTGTACTCTTTCCCATGTACACAAAAGGACTCTAAAATCCATGTTAAATAAATGCTTATCAGATAAAAAATGGGGTTTGGGATGAAATGCAAATTGTCCCATTTGTTGCTGTCACTGTCAAAAACCTATCCCCTTGACCAGCATCTCTGCTGAAAGAGAGACAACAGAAGGCAGAGGATTGTAAAAAAATACAATCAAAACAGTCTAAAAACAGGATGAAATGGATCTAAAGAGAAAAATGGAGCAGCCAAGCTGAGGACTTCATAGGGAAAATCCACTTACTGAGAGGAAAAAAGAACCTGTTAAAAAAAAAAAGTGAAAAGAACCTGATCAGGAAGAATAAAATGCTATCAATTCTGTTTATAATATTATCAGAAAATTATAGCAACAGTGAGAGAGCCTTTCTAAAAGAGCTGATAAGATAAGTGGTCTATCTCCCCCACGATCTGACTGGAGCACCAGCGTTATGTTTTTGCTAATAACCTTATCTCTTGTGGTCTAACGTCTCTGATAAGAGGCAAAGCAAACGCTGGGTTTTCTCCTGTTATGTTTGCAGTAGGCAAGCAGCTTGCTAAGCTTGTTGCCTGTTCTTCTACAGACCTCAGAAGTGGGCATCTCCCCAAGAGGGATGGGGAGAGGCGGACAGCCAGCTGAGGATGGTTGGATCATGTGAGTAGATCTTGGGGCACATGAGGGCCTGTCCCAGTGCTGTCCCAGACCTGCTGGGTGACTTCAGCCAAGTCTGTCCACCTCGTTGTACCTGTGTTAACCTTTAGTCCCCAGTAGAGAGTTTCTGCAGTACCTGACACAGCAGGACTGAGATCTTGCAAATAGTACAGAGCGACATTTGGATATCAGAGGAGATCTTGTCCCACCCACTTGAGAGCCACTAGATAGCCAGGCAAGAGTACTAC
Source organism: Chauna torquata (assembly GCA_013399475.1). Lineage (NCBI taxonomy): Eukaryota > Metazoa > Chordata > Aves > Anseriformes > Anhimidae > Chauna > Chauna torquata. The sequence goes on from VXAL01011998.1 coordinate 179,320, forward strand.
AGCCCTGCCTACCATGCCCTGTTCAGCAAGCAGAAAGAGAACCCAGGAGTCCTACCTCCAATTTCCTCACTCTTACAACACTGGAAATATTTTATGTACAACTCTGTTAATTAAAACTTTGCTGGTAGACACTTGAAGTAATGAAAACCAATACACACCTGCCAGGTCTAAAGAAATTTTCTTCAGAGAAACTATTAGATCAACATACACTAAAACCTGGCCTGTAAATGTTTTGGCCCCAGGGCTTTTTTCATAGTACATAAAAAAAATGTCAACCCAAGTTAATCCTCCTCCTAACAGTTGGTAGATATGGTTTATCTGATCGAAACGACAGGACAAAGGGATTTTACTGACTTTATTTTCATTATCATTAAAGTAAATGTTTTCGCATCTCTGAAAAAAAAGTTATTGGAAACTTATCTTGTGCTGTGGAATAGAAATTGCCCCATGCAAATCTTGATTCAATATTATTATACACTACTGTAAATAGCATAGTGTTGATTCAGAGAGATCAGTGGGAAGGTATATTTCAGTTAGTCCGTTCGTTTGTTTCCAGTTCCTGCTGGGGCAGTTGAATTCCAGCTGCTGGCTTTGCTGATTACACTACCATCTCCCTAAGCCCGTCGGCTTTAAGGTCAAGCAGCACTGCTAAGGACATTCGATGTTTCATGGCTATTTTCTCCTGCCCCCCCAGTTTGTAATCCCATCTCCTCCCACAGGAAGGTACAGATAATGAGAAAGTGAAACTCAACTACCGTATCTGTAGTGGATTGATCACTGAGTTGGTCCTAGGCATAAATTTAAAAAGGTACATTCAGCCCTGTCCAGGCAGGAAAATAGTGCATGTAGATCAAGTAAACCACTCTAATACAGTGTTCTCAGGAGCTCTGTTATGTAAGAAAAGTCCTGCACGGCAGTAACCTTGCTGAAAGGTTAACCCTCCACACTTTGCCCTCATTAGGATAAAAATATGTTATTAATGAATGAGAAGCAAAATCCCATTCATTTCCAAAATGGGAAGACAAGGCAGTGGGCAGCTCTCAGGAGGAGATTGTTCAAAGTAGCCTTGTATTTAATTTTAACTTTTAATTTTAATCTCAGTTAACCTTGAGGTGGTTGCCCACAGCCTTGTCCTTGTTGGGATTTCACTGCTGGCACAGATTCCCCAGGGATTAAGCAGATATTAATCCTCTCTTCCCATTAGCACTGGCTGGTGCAGAACATACCCTGAGACCTGCTGCATGGCTGCACGGTACAGCCCGAGCAAGAGCCTAGCTTTCCTTCCTAGTGAACACAGCACAGTTAGGTAAAACATGAAAAATGTTTGCATAAATCCCTGCAAAGCATAGGCATGGAGGGCAGAAATGGTCCAGACCTCCCTTTCTTAGTACTGCTTCTTGGTCCCATAAAAAGGGATCATTAACAAAAATCCCTTGGCCTCCCAAGCTTCTCTCTCTCTATAGGGCTGTATTTAGGAATAGAAATGGGATCTGGCAATTTTTAAAGATTCAGATTCCTTAATCATTCATGGTGTGAGAATGTCACTGAATGGGGATCCACATATAAGCCCCCAAGATGGGAAAATACAGGGAGCTTTCGGTTGCTAAGGAATAAATGAGGTTAAACAGAGCACATATCTTTTCCTCATGCAATGCCTGTCTGGTGGGAACGAGCAGCCCTGAGTCTGGTATGCACTGGTTTGGTGTCTCTAGGAACATCTGGATGGCAAGACAGGAGCGGGACTTTGAATATTGTTCTTGCACATTTGCAGCACATTTCTTGCTGCAAAGCCCCTGTTCCTCCCATCCTCTTGTACCTCTCCCCATGAAAATACCCCTCCCGTGACATGATGGGGAAATCTACCTTCCAGCGGGTTAAGAGATTTATTTCCCAGCTGCTGTGACAGCGGTGTAGGTAGAACACACAGGTGCCGTTGTGGGGCAACAGAGCCCAAAGAGCAGCTGCTGTGTACATACCTGCCGTGGGCACATGCAGGAGGCTACATTTATCTGTCATCACTGGTGGAAAAACACGTACCAACCGGACACAGTCTGCCTCTCTTACTTTCCAGCTCTCCCATGAATGCTGTCCCCCTCTCCCAGTCTCCCCCTGCCCATTGCGGTTGGGTCGCGCAGGATGTGAAGCTGCAGTCAGGCCTCCATGACTGAGGCCAAGATGTTTAAATTCACTGGAGGTATTCAGAGCCCCTGCTGTGGAAGGCAGCTCCCTTCCCATGCTCATCTGGATACCAAACACATGTAGCGCTATAGCAGGAAATTGGCCCATTTTGAACCCAAATGTGCAGATCAGATTTCTGCTTAGGAATACTTAGAGAAGCAAGCCAAAAATGGTGGCGTGGAAACAGGAGAAGCAGTGCTACAAGGCAGCTATCCTTGGGGCCTTCTCTTCAGTTTTCTCTAGTAGGTTTGCCTCTGGTTGTTCTCTGTGTAATCTACAGCTGTCTGAGTCTAATGAGCTAAATGACTGTATGAGCCTCACTTGGGTGCTCCTTGGCTTAACAGCTACAGCTGCACACAGGGGAGCAGCAAGGGCTGAGTCAGGGGTTTTGCAAAGGCAGCAACGTATGCTGGGGTGGCCGAGCTGTGCATAAAGGGTTGCACCAGCTGCAGCCCTGTAACTGTGGGAAAGGTGTGTGGGGAGAGTGAGGCTGCTGGGGCTTCTAGGAGTGCAGAGGGGGCACGTAGGACTAGCAGCTCTGCGTTGTTAGGCTTCTTCAGAGCTTTCGTGTTTCTTTGTGCCAAGGTAGATGAGGTTTAAATTTTCTTTGATATAGTATTTGTTGATATCAAGCTGTTGAGTGAATTTTAGTTGTTTGCCAGGCTGGGGAAGAGGCTGGGAAAAGTGGATGTTGAATCCTGATGCAGGGTGAAATGAAAGGCAGTTTCTGGGAAATGACTTGAGGCTATGGCAAATACTCATCCAGAATTTCACAGACTGGGGCTTGCTCTTCAATGCCTGCAACAGAGAAAAGTGTTATGCAGGATTGCTTGCATTTTTCTGGATGCCAAATGTTCTGTATGCGGACTGATGATGAAGAAGTAGCTTTAGCCAGCACAACCTAGTACATGTGGTGGGCTTAAACAGTAAAAGGAGTCAGTTGGGAAAATGGGAAGGAGGCTCAATTATAGATCAAATGAAATGAGCTGGAACTAAGGCTTCCAGGGAGAGCAGGTTCTAGTCTTCTCTTACAAAGCATGGGTGCACCCAAGGACAAGATGAGAAAACAGATTGGCATATGCTTTATGTGGATGGCATCATTAGATACAAAGTACTTTAGCAATGCTCAAAATGTGAAACAAAAAAATCAAGTAGCAATAGTTTTTAGTGCTTGTAGAAGGCCTATATCAGGAGCCCTGTCATTTAAAATGCTACAAAAACAATGACGGGGGGCAAAAGGGCTTATGAAAAAACATCCTGTTTTTATATGCCTTAGAGATTTTAGATGTTTTTATTTGCAAAACTGAAATAACAGTATTTTCAAATGTTTATGAAAATGTGATTTGAATCAAGGGCAAAGGTCTTTTTCCGTGTGCTAGCCATTTACAGGATCTGTGATGGTCTTGAAAATAACAAGAACTGAAGAGATCCTATTATTCCAGAGAAATTTTCATAACATTGATCACTTTGCCGTAGCAAGACCATATTTATTAAAATACATAGGATTATCTTGTAAGCTAAGAATACAGTGTCTGTGGAAAGGGTAGGTTGGAGACAATTATTTCTGCCTCTCATCTGCTAAAGTTCAGCTGACTAGCATTCAAGCAGCTAACAGAGGGGAACAGTGCTAGCTGTTCAGTGTGCTCAAGAATATGAATTACAACAGACAAAAGGCTGGATATTGAGGTATTTACTTTAGTGCCTTTCATTAAGGCTTTAGACATTGTGTATACCTGCTGGTAAACATGTAATGTTGGGCATGAATCAGGTTCCATATTCTCTGATTGAGTTTTCTCCCTGATTATGGTTTTCATCCTGGAGTCTTCCCCAGAACCCAAGAGAGGTAGCTAGGAGAATCTCATGACAAGCTCACTGGTTTCAGTTCACTTTGCTGTCAGGTGTATGGTCCCACAGAGAGAATTGGGAGGACTGTCAAGCAAAAATGGATGAAAAACACTGTGTGGGATTGGTAGGTATAAATCCACTCCATCAGCTGCATTATTAAAACTTGGCCCAAGATGTGGTGTAAATTGTAAACTTCAGTGGGAGGCAGTTACTGTAGGTATGAGCAGATGGGTGAAGCTGGGAGGAAGGAACCATAATAAATGATTCCAAATGGCAGTGCTAGTTCAACTGTCAAGCAGGTGGATGTCTATCCTAAGAAAAGTTATAAGGAGCACAAAAGTCAGCCAATCATCACAAAATCTTTACTATTTAACTGTAACCCAGTTTAAAATTAGTTACCTGGCGAATGAGATCTTGAGATTCCTCAATATACTTGCTAAAGAGAAGTTAAGGTGGGAGGGAGGGTGGCAGAAACTCTCCCTATCTGTCCTTGAAAACAGGATAAGGGTAAATGAGATGTCCTCCCAGGGATGGCCCGTCCACAAGCACCGTTCCCTGAGCTGCACTGGGGCTGGCTCTGCAGTTATTTCATGGGAAGGATTTGGGATGCTGAGTCAGCACTGCCACTTCTGGTAGCCCTGGGTTTCTGTGGATGGTTCCTGTGTGCTGAGCAGGACTTGTTTATCTGCTGCAGCCCAGCCCGGCAGGATTGCAGGCAACATGAAAAATAAACAGGGGATTCTAGCAGCATTATGTCACTCAGGCTGGCCCAAACACTATAGAGTCGCTGCCAAGTTAGGTCACTTAAGCAAATACTTTGAATGGGTTTAAGAGACAGCTAGACATTTTTATGAGGAGAAAGGAGATTTGCAGATGCAGAGACAAAGCAAGGAGGTGTGTTTGAGATAAACTTAAAGGGCTAGACTCATTGGGCCAAGTGGCCGTTTCCTGCCTTGCAATTCTTTGCTTCCTTACATCTATTTACAGACTAGAGCGTTTTGTGGTCCGGTGTGTAGCCAGTGCTCTGAGATGCGCCTGTTGCAGAGCACAGAGATCATTATAAAAAAAAACAAACACATTTCTCATGGAGGAGATGGCTGAAAATGATCAGTAGGACAGTCTAGATCAGCCAAGGTTGCTCTTCTAGTTAGATTTTACCGTCTTACAAGTCATATAAAAATTCCTCAGTTTCTGCACTAGGGCAAATACGGACAAGGTAGCGGCTGGGAACAAGTCACCAAACTAGCAAGCCCCTGGAGGAGTCGTTCCTCCTGGGATGTGCCCAGCTGGCACTCAGGAGACGGCATTTCCTGGCATGGTGGATGAAGAAGTGATGGCACCAGACGCCTGGAACTGTGCAGCTCCAACAAGGCCACCACTGAGAATCTGATAATGTATTAGCCTTTACTTTATGAAATATTCTTAACTTTCTGAGATGAAACGGGTAATCAGCTGTAAGTGTGGGAGCTTCCATAAACATCGTCTATGAAATCTACTAGAAAGCTAGATCCCAAATTCACCCAGCATATCGCAGCAGGAAGGAAGTGACATTCTGGCTACATATGTTTGATAAAAGGAAGGAAATTACTTGCGGAGCTCAATTTCTGGGGACAGATTCTGGATTCCCACTGCATCTAGCCTTGCTCACCTCACTAGAAGTCTGAAATATAAGAGTGTCAGGCCTCCAAGACCTGTCTCCTTACTCTTCTTCAATTTATGGCTCCCCTCAGAAGCACCTACTACGCCCGAGGCAAAGAACTATCACAAATCATACCTCTTTCTTAAGTTTCACAGCCCACTTTCTAGACAAATGCTGTTCTCCTCCAAACCTAATTTCTTAATCTTCCCTTTTCCCAGCCACAATAATAATCAGAGCACGTTGCATCAAAGAAATTCAACTCCCTTACCACATTAATTAAGCCTTATAACCCCTCTGCCATGACTGTTCATGTAATTACATCAGTGTCATTTTTAAAGCTGGCAGTGGGAAGAAGGCATACCATAAGGATGGCTCAGTTTGTTTTTCATCGCTGCTGCCCTTTATGTCTGGCAGAGCCTTCCAGGCCCAGCCCAGCCGGAAGCCTCCCAGGCCTTCAGCTTCCTCCTCTGTGCACCTGGTGGGAGCCATTTTGTTCTTGTTTCTGACCAACAGTGAAAAGTGAAGAGAAAGAAATGATGCAGTATGATGCCACAGAAAATAAAGGATACACTGTGTTTTTTCATTCTGTCCCATATTCATGACGTTGTCTACTGACTTCACATCATATGTCTCCATGGCTTTGGAGCAAGGAGCTAAGACCTTGTATTTTGATAGAGAATCATCTGCACATCAATGATGCTCTTAAATGATTATTTTCTTTTAGTGTAGCCAGAGCTTTTCCTCATTGCTTGAGCTACAGAGACATAAGATCAGTATCAATAGTGTTGCTAATACTCTCCCCTGGCAAGAACACATCCAATAGCTCCTGCTGGGACAAGTGATGGGCAGGGTGTTTGTGTCAGCCTCCCTGCTGGCCCAGACCAAAGCAGAAGGAACCAAATATGTCTTAGAGTTTGAAAAGAAGGGGAGTTTACTTCCCATCTTCTTCCAACTCTTGTTCACTATGGTGAGAGCTCAAGCAGAGGTCTCGAGGTTGTTTCATGGTCCCTCTATCCCAAGCTGAGGGGCAGCCTGAAAGTACTGGAGACTCCTGGCAGAATCTGTTCCCAGGGGATTTCTAGCCCAGACTTGCAGGCACGGGCAGCTCAGACAGGTTTACGGAGTCTTTATGTCTCCAGTTCTCCAAATCTCCTGTGGATTGTCCCATCAGTAGTTTGTTATGTGGGAAAAATCCGGAGCCATTTTCCCCAGTGAGCTGACCCAGCTAGGTGGTCTGTCTGTACTGACGTAGTTACAGGTTCTGATGTCCATTTTTAAGAAAAATTGTTTCTTCTGCTCTTTGAAAAAATGAAAAATTCATCTCATGTCAGAGTGGAGGTCACATCTTGGAATAGTTCCTCCAGCTCCAACAGAAAAGGACAGACGTACACACACAGGCAAAAGGCTCAGATGAAAACAATTCATTGTACGGCTTGCGTGAACTTTCTAACTTTAAGCTCCTTTATCTTCTGAGCATGTGTCTCCAAGGTAACCACTTAACTACCACAGGTTTTCCAACATGCTGCATTTCACATCATCTATCTCTTTTTCCAAAGTTTGAGTTTAGATCCTTGCCTAAATACCTGAGAACTATTTAAAGAAAAATGAGCAAAGAGAAAGAAAACAACTGCACTATATTTTTAGCAAACAAGCAGTACTTACTTATGTGACAGTGCGGTGATATGCTAAAAATCTCTGACTGTAATCACGTGGATAGAAGTAAATTATTACTGATAGAGAGCAAAAGGCTGGAAATCATTAAAATAAATGCTAAACTTATCTGACCCATCCTCTCTTTCTGTGTCTGCTGGGTCTTCAAAACCGGATTAGAAGTCCCATGAGGACTGTGGATTTCTATTACTCTCCACTTCTGATTGAGCTACAAATACCTCAGGATGAAGTGTGTTGCTCTATTCAACATTTTTGTTCACATTCTGTTGAAAAATAAAAATGTGCTTAGAAATAAAAAGGGAAAGGAGAGAGCTGCCTGTCCTTTTCTGGCTTAACAGCAGCATTTAGTTCATGTTGACCTGAGCTCAGAGCATGAGTGGGTTTGACTGCAATCATTAATATATTAGAAACATTCACAGAACTAATATTGTAAAAGTTAGAAAGTATGGCAGCCTGCTACCCTTTTCTGTTGTCAGCTATGAGGTTTATTACCCTTATCTCAACCCAGAGCTGATCTATCTCCTTGTCTCCTAATTGAGACTGTACGTAAAGCATTGTGCATTTGGTCTTGTGCTCAGTCAGTTCTTTTAAAGAAAAATTTCAGAGGCCTGGTAGCTTAACGAGGGAGTTCAATGCTGGAGGATGCTTGGGAGATCTATGTGCTTCCTCGGCTAATGAAGGCCATGACAACACATTCGTTCCTCTGTTGAGAACAATAGAGGAAGTAAAGTTTTCTAGGATGAACGTTGTGTATGCTACGTCAGTTGTCCAGTCATGTACCAATCAACAAGTGAACCTAATGTGCCTTGCACCCTGCAGCACTGCACCTTGCAGCAGAAAATCCCAGGATACCTTACTTTAGATTTTGACAGTAGCATGTTAATTATTCCAAATGTGCAAAGACAAGATCAGTTTCAAAATGCAGCTCACTTTGCAAGGAGCATTCACTCCTTTCCAATTACAGTTCTACAGGTTCATTCCATCAGAGATAAAATACAGGAAAAAAAAAAAAAACCTGCAGTGAGGGATTATCACTGCATACATGGAAAAAAATTGTGGTCTAGTTCTGATATTCCATAATAACAACAACAAACCCCCCTAGCAAGTCTGCTACGAGTAGCAGAACAAAGGAACCAAGTTTGCTTCAGATGTGTGCTTTTGTTCTCCAACTCTCGCACAGATACACTGCAGTAACTGCAGCTCTCCCCATGCCCTCGGCGAGCCGCAGTGGTGCAAGCAGCAGCACACGCTGCCGTCAGTCTGGGAGGCTGCGCGCGGCTGCCAGGCAGCGTACAGCAGCCAACAGCCACGCACTGCCTGCCTTTCCCTTGCGGGGCAGTAAGGTGAGTCTCTGACTCCAGCTACCTGCTTTCACAAAATTTCTGGAAACTCTATTATCTTTGTGTCGTTCACCATGTTTTTAGAATTTTGCATCTGATGGACCAGAGAGCAAAATCATGTTCTAATGCCAGTTACTAATCTTTTTAATCAAAATGCATAATGTAGTGAATAATATCAATTAGAGAAGCAGATTTAAGAAGACCCTAATCTGGAATCAATACATAAGGAGAGCAGGTAGCGAAAGTGGCAGTGTGTTGGGCCAGACAGACTGCCCAGACACAGAGCGCCAAGTCTCCCCTGCACGCTGAACAGTGTCTCTCACTGCTACAGAAGTGAAACGCAGGTGTTTGTCTGTAAAGTAGGAAGGATTTTGTACGTTATTACCGTTAAACTAAGATTGTATAGTAAAGCTGGGATGTGACTGCAGTCATCTTTCTCTTCTTCATAAAGAGAAAAAAGGCACTTAAAACGGGGGAAAAGCTTCATCTAGGCAGAGTGGATATAAACTTTATGTACTGTAACTAGTTATTTAACCTCTGCAACCTTATCTGTCTGGAGGCTTCAGCTCACATTAGTATCCATGAAATGAAAGCTTCAGGCAAATGGTTTGTTGAGGTTCTGTGCCGACTCTCAGATGTACACGAAACACAAAGGCATATAAAGCAGAAATGGATTTGTAGAGAAGGGGACAGATCTGCCAAGCCCCTACTCTGGGATGATAAAGCCTGTTGTAAGCATCGTTTCATTTTGTAAGAACAGAGACCCTTTTTATTACGCCTACCCACAAATGTCCCGTAATGACTGAATCCAAAGGAGTTTGGTAGGGACGTAAAGGCAGACATTGGAATTTTCTTTGTTTTCCATTCTCACAGATGTTCTTACTTGGGCTTTTCCAACCATCACAAATCCTCCTTTGTAGATCTGATCAAGCCAGGGGCACCCATTAGCTGAAATCCAAAGAGGATTTTTGATCACAGAGCCTGGTTTTTGTTCCTTGCAGAGGAAAAGTGAAGGCTGATTATCTGCAGCTCTTGTTCACATTTCAGTAATGTGAACAACTGAAACAAAACCCAATCTTTCACCTGACTTTTCAAACCACCATGTGCTGTTGATGGTGCTTTCACAGGGTGACAACCTCACAGGGAAGGGGGAAATTACTGGTGTTACTGGGAAAGATGTCAAAAAGGGAACCCACTGCAAGCTGGGCCCAGGCTTAGTGGCGGTGTACAATTGCTGTGGCTGCCAAACTGAGCACAGAGGCACCGTTGCAGAAAGGAACTGCAATGACACAGCCCTTTGCTGCTGTTTGAAGCCGGATCGATAGTCTCCAGTGCTGGTTGTGCCTGTAAAGGAGAAGCTGCTGCCAGATATGTAGCCAGAGAGAAGTGCATCCCTCAGCAGTCACCATCACTTGAGATCTCAGGGAGACCACTCAGGGGTCAGAGCTCTTCTCTCAGAAAAGCCAAGAGGACTCGGAGCTGCTCCTGCACAGATTTCCCCATGCGTGGTGGGATGGATGCACTGCAGCTGTAGGGAACTGTCTTCTGTGCTCCTCCATCGACTCTGCAAAGGGGCCTCATCCCAACCAGGGCGTACGGGTGTCAGTCCATGGCACACGATGAAAATTCGGGAGAATATTTGGAGAGCAGAACTTTATGTCCTGTCAAAATGCAGAGAGCATCTGTGCAGGATGAAACAACCAGGGAGGACATCTCCACCCTGACCAAGATGGGGATAGGGAAGAGCCAGAGGGGACCATGCCTCATTGTCACCCATGCCCAGCCCCCGCCTGCAATGCTGGTGGTCCCAGCTCTTAGGTGTGGGTGGTGGGGATGTGAATGGGCAGTGGCACCTGCTGGCACCACCGATTCTTGCAGCCTTCAGGGTTTTATCTTAGAGCTGGGAGCAGAGCTGCTGGCCAGGCCCAGCCCAGCTGACCATAGGGTTGCAGAAGGGCATCTGCTTGGAGACATCTCCTCATCTCTCCCAGACTGCAAGATCAGGGACGCTGTGGTGGGGTGCCAGGTGGCACACCAACAAGCTGGCCAGGTTTTTGACGCACGTTGGCAATGTGCTCATCTCTGCTTTTTGCTTTCATGAAGACTGACTTTTGCTACGTGTGGGACAGCTGTTCTTGTGATCTGTATTCAGCACAGATTTGTTGAACAGGCACTGAGTTATCTGGAATATGGGAGGCAGTCTCCTTCCTGCTGCCAGTGAGCCTCTCTCAGGAATAACCTTCCATTAGCTGCCTTTATTGGTGGCCACTTCCCCGATCCATGAGCGGGAGCCACCAGCAGCTTTTACAGCAGTGAGAACATCAGCTCGGTGTGCAGAGAAGAATGGCAGAAAACCCAGCCAGCTGAGCCTGACCAGCATGTAAACCAGATCCCTTTACAAATGGGAAGAAGTCATAAAATCTGCTGTGAAACCTTAGTCCTAGCTTCAGCTGTTAGTGACTTTAACGGCAAAAGTGCCCCGTCTTCATTATAAGAGCCCTTTACTCCATTGTCGGATTCCCTAGGGGACTGGGAGCAGATTGATCCCACAGTAGCACTTCAACTAGTAGCAGAGCAATAAAAAAGGGGGAAGGAATAAGAAAAAAATCCCATGTGCTAAACAGCAGCCACTCTGCTTCTGGCTTTCAGCACAGGCAGGTGCTTAGGGAGTTTTCAAACCTCGTTTATGGGAGCGCTGCAATAATGCTTCTCTTGGGATGTGCGGAGCCTTCAGCCAAAGGGAGACCTGCCTCTACCTGTAGAGAGGAAAATAATTCCTGCTCCTCAGTGACAAGCCAAAATTCTTCACAGGTATGTGCTAGGAATTAAAGGCCCAGCCCTATTAAGAGCAATAAATTTGTACCAGGGATGTTCTTGGCCCAACAGCAAGAGTAAATTGACACTTTCTGGCACTGTAGCCTCCTGCCAAAGGCTGGGAAAAAGTAACCCAGGTTATAATAAAGTGATCTCAAAGTGTTTTTTTTTTTCTGCAGCCTGTCTTTTGGAATGAAAGCCAAATTCTAGCCTTGCGTGAGTCTCTCCAAAGTTTCTTGGAGCTAAAATACTGTGCTTCATTTATTACAAGCTGATCAGAAGTGTTTCTTGATCCAACATCAACACCCTCAGAAAGGAAAAGACAGAAAGAGGGAGTGAAGAGCTGGAAGAGAGACAGAGCAGACTGCAGACAGGCGTGCGCAGCTCCCAGCACTCTGTGGAGCAGCCAGGCGGGAAGAGCCTCCCGTCACCACTGGGGACTGATCCAGTCTCAGCCTATGAAATGTCAGGCACAGAGGCAGTGGGACAGGTCCAATCCGGCTGAGGTATTTATGCAATATTAAGTTCTCCTGAGTGGCATTTTTTCTTTTTTCAAGGAAGTTTCTAACCTTCAAGGTTGCAAGGAGTCACTGTCTCACCATAGGCTGCAGATGCGCTACCACTGATCCTACCTGACACCAGGGATGCGCCGCAGCTCTGCTGCGCGTGACCTCTCCGTACACCGCAGGCATCTGTTGGCTCAGGGTTCCCCCGCTGACAAAAGTGAAGTGGAATGAAAGAGGGGCTGCACTGATTCTGGGGAGAGGTGGCAGCTGCTGCAAGGACAAGCACAGCAAAGAGAAGAGGCAGGGATGGAGATGAAGGAGAATGGAGGAGGAGGAAGGAAAAAAGGGATAGAAGAAATGGAGGGAGCAGAATAAGGGATTGAAGAAATGTAAAGGTTAGGTTGTTACACGGAAGTTATTTTCTTACCTTTGAGCTCAAAAACGCATGTGCTAACAGACTGCATGAGGCCTGAGGGAGAAGTGGATAGCTCTGAAAACACACCCCAGCAAGTACCACAGCCTGAGACCTCACCATGTCCTACAAGTGGGGCTGAGGTCCCTGCCCCTGGCAGACCTCCAGAGAGAGCTATGCGTGCTGAGAAGGCATCCATGGTTATTGCAAAGTCACTGTATTTTATTAAATGGCAATGGAGGAAAAAAAAAACAGATGGTGTTGGGCATGCCAAGAGATTGCCCAGTTTCACTGCTACCCGCTTCCCCAGAGGACTGTTCAAGCTTACAGACACCCATGGCATAAGGTCAGAAGAGCCCCAGTTCATCTTCTACTGAAAGTACAGGACGTGGGCAGGGCCCACTTCTGCTCTGCATCTGTGCTGCCCAGCGCAGCAGTGCCAGGCCGATGCAACATGGAGAGCAGCTTTGCCTGAGAGTGGCATTTCCCAGTGAGGTGACAGCAGGCAGCCTGAGCCTGCGGATAGGATGAAGCTGGCATGCACCAGGGTGGCTGCTGTGGCCTGGCCTTAGCTGCTTGCAGAAATAAAAAGGTGCCTACTAGTAGCGTGGGACTCACCGCACCTTCCTCATCTCCTCACGCCAGGAGAAATGTCTTCACAGCACTGCACGTGCCTAGTATTAATCTCCTGGTGTTTTGAGAAGGAGCTGTTCAAATATTTTGCTGGGAGCAGTTTTGCGGGTGTGAAAACATGCAGCTTGAGCAAGGTGGCAGGGTGCTGAAGGCTGAGTGATGGACCAACCTGCTGACAAGGGTCTGGAGGAGGACTGTCAGGTCCTGCAGCCTGCACAGGGCTGGCAGGCAGCACAGAGGAGCAAACACCAGCATCCTCCTTTTGATCAGGGGTTAGGGAAGAAACGCTCCCCCGGTTCCTGCCTTCTCCAAATTAGCAGCAGCATTTAAATTCGTTTTCCAGAGGGCTGAAGACTCCTGGAGCCTCAACAGCTGAAGGGGCTTTGCAGTAGCCGAGAGCAGGAGAACAGGCGCTTTATGGTCTGCCCAGCAGCCTGCTGCATGCTGCAGTTGTGAAACAAGTCAGTTTGATAGCCAAGGGTCTGGCTCTGCACATACAGATTTCAGAGCAAATCTACTTGGAAAACATGGCGATATTACAAGATACAGGGCTGTTTCCCTCGGTCTCCCCACACCTTGACCCTCATCCTTTTGTGTAGAAGGCAAAGCCATGGTATCATTTACACCCTGGGATAAGTTAGTCAGACAACAGCTGTTGTGAGGGTATCTCGCTGGGGTTTGGCATTCAGTGGGTGTGCGAAGCAACTAGCTCTCCCACACCCACAGAGATGCCATGCAGTACAGGAAAAGCACTGAACAAGAGGACATGAAGTGTGGGGGCATCACCCCACAGCCCTGCACCTCCACCTGCAGCCATCTCTGCTCCCTCCCTGGACTCCCACAGAATGCTGGCTGGCATCAGTTACACACTGCTTATCTGACAAATGCCAAATTGCAGTGCTTTGCCACACTTACATCTGTTTTCTGACCAACGTGCACCCAGTGTGTAACCCACACTGGGGTTTACGTCACCTTCAAATTTGCTCTAAGGTGTCAAATGTATTCAATTTGTCATCTACTGTCTGTGGAGCAGATGGGAGGGAAGAGGGGGAATCCACAGCTCGCTTCCCAGTGGAAGAAGAGTCTTCAGCACAGGCACAGCAGGACTGAAAAGCATTCCTGATCCTGCCGTAGTGCTCTGCAGAGCCTCACCAGGCTTCAGTCTGCTCCACCATGCAGGCACAGAAGCTGCCACCTTTCCCCAGAGCCCAGCACTAACCATCTCCCTGTGCAGTCTATGCAGGAGATGGTGGGGATCCCAGCTCTGCTGTGTGTGCGTAGACCTTCACTCCTCTTCTGGGATGGACAAGACACAACCTGTCCTCCTGGCTCCACAAGAGGAACGTCTACGACTGAGAGATCATGTCTCGGGCTGTGAGCTAAGACCAGGCTTCCCTGGGAGGCTCCAGCAGGCAGCCAGCTGGCGTAGCCAAAATGCCAGGCTTGGCGTCGGCTCACGTGGCCCAGTGTGGGCTGCTGCCACAGCAGCACCATGAGAAAGTGAGACTGACACCAAAGCACTGCTTTTGGCTGCTTTCATCCTCAAAACAGGGAGAATTGGTATCTTGAGTATTAGAAATCACCTCATTTAGCCATCAGCCAGTAGTCCTCCAGGGTCACATGCATTTTTTATGACCTCTGAGCAGTCCATCAATTTTAGCTCAAGCCAGTGATGATTTTACTTTCTTTAATCACCTAAATCAAGCTGCTCTACAGCCTTTTACTGGGGCAAACAGCAGTGCTCTCGGGATACAGTCACTGTCCAGCTGCATCACACCACTCCTGGGCTATGTAGATCACCCTACACGCTATTAACAGGGGCATCTCCACCATCCCAGTCTCCCTTCCTCTACCCTATGGAAAATCCCCCTCTCCATTTGCCAAGACCCACAGCTTTAGTCAGGGTGAGGAAGGGAGAAGGATGCAGGACAGGGGCTCTGCTGTAAAAGCCCATTAGGTATTTGAGCCTTTTCACAAGAGAATTTTCAGTGTTTATTAAAATGATTGCTTTCCTCAGCCACAAATAGTTTGATGCATGTGAGAGAGAGGGAGGTGGCGTGACCGTACTTGACAGCCTCCACTCTCCTGTGCTGATTGGGACCTTAATGTCCACTTCTTTGTGTGACTTCCTTCTCCTTTCTTGTTTGCTTCTCTGGTGTGACTTTACCTTCTGTCTGAGTAAATATCACAGAGGAATCTCTTGTAAACAGGGGGACATGACATTTTTACAAGCTGAGAGTTCAAGATGCAGGGTTTGTTATTTGTTTTGGAGTCTGTACAGAGCTGGACAAACACTGTATTACCCCTGCCTTTGCCTGCGGAGGCAGCCGTGCTCTGCACAGCCTGGCCTGGGGTGCACAGGTTCAGCGCTGGTGTTAGATTGGCCCAGACCCTTCTGCTTTCCAGTAAGGGCAGTGCAGAGGAAATCACCCTGAGCTCACCACACTTTGTTCCTAGAAGCCATGCAGCTCTGTGTGCATGTGCAGGCAAACTAGCCAGGCCACCTTGGCTGCCTGCTGCAGCTTTTCTACCCAGACGAATTCCTCATTCTGGCTGAAGACACCTTGTATGGATGAGTCTCTGACACTGTGCAGCACTAAGAGGGCATCTTGTTACTTGGTTGGAGTGGGAGGGTAATGCAACATGGAAAACATGCCTGGCAACCTGGACTCCTGGTTCCTTTCCGTGGCCAGTCAATGGGCGACAAGTCACTACTGTCACAACGCTGCCCTCTTGGAAGGACTGTGGGGCTGTAGTGAATGATTGTGCTTGTTAGATGTGGTTGTCCAAGGTGTACCTGGAGCTCAGGGTGTTGCCTAGCCAAGCATCAGCCTTGCGGCTCCTCTGGGCTTGCACTTTCAAGAGTGGCTGTTGCTACCAGCTATAGCTTTTCAGGACACTGGTTCTGGATTCCCAGTGTCTCTCTCCTCCTGTCTCTGCTCCATTATGGGATTTAGTGCTCAAATAATACTTAAGAGACTTCAAAATCAGATATTTCCGTAGTGCAAATAATGACAGAGAGGGTAGGGAGGAGCAGTGAGTAACACACTGAAGCGGGGCTGTTAAGCCAACAAACTGCTGGGTGACCTTGAGCATCTTCCCACTGCTCCCTGCGCGGCTGCCTCCCTTACTCTTCATCCATCATCTCTGTTTAGGGATGAGCCAGTTCCTATTAGGAGGCTGTATAATCCTGTCATAGCAACATGCAGACATTCACTGGGGCCTCAAAGTGTTACCAAAGTATGAATTCTTCAGTTTTATTGATGCTATTTATTAGGCTTGTATGTAAACCATGCACAGCAGCACTGGTTGTTTCTAGAGTGCGTATAGGACAAATAAACACCCTTTGCTCTGCCGCAGGGCCTGCCAGCCCAGCCCCTACAGTGCCTTCAAAGACCAAGTACCTTCAGCAGGGCCTGCTGGAGGAGAAACCATTCCTTTGTCACCAATGTCATAACTCAGTGCAGTTGATTTATTGCTTCCTGATTCCTTCACTCCAGTTCCACAGTGTTATCATAAGTGTGTGCTCCCCGGCAGGGTGACTTAAACCAGGACCAGTTCCTGTCGTCTGCGTCAAAAGGGTCGAGATCAGGTTTTATTAGAAACAGCATGTGGACAGTCTGAGCAAAGCCAGCATTATAAGCATGCCGCTGATGGCTGCTGGCAGGGAGGACAAGGTGCTCAGCGATGCTCGGCATGCTCTCAGTGGCTCCAGCTGAGCTGTGAGGGACATAGCTTCGGAGCCAGCCCAGTTCAGGGCACAGACTGGAATCACAAGATGCTCAGCATCATGAGAGAGTGGAGAGAGCGAGACAATCAAACATGGGGTGGATCAAAAATCTTATGTTTATGTTCTTTTAGTGGAAAATAGATTTTTTTCTGACCTGGAAATCCCCATTGGCAGCATCTTTTTTTTAACTCTCCCATCAAAATTTCCTTTAAAAACTATCTATCCCTCTCCCATCACTAAAAATAAATTGATTAATAAAAAAAATCAAAGAAAGATTTTAAAGAAAACAGAAGGGTATTTCTTCTCGGGCAACAAATCAACTTCCTAGTAACTTCCAAACCAGATACTTTATTAAGCCACGTTTTTCATCACAGCACATTGCGAATACGTATCTGTGCAACAGTACCGGTGTCTTTTTACGTGTGGGGGTGACATTCAGTGCAAATGCAAGCAGAAAGCTCATCTCCAGCAGAAGAGTCGGCAGCTTACTGACACATATTGATCTCAGTCTTACTAGAGTTTGTCTTTATATTTCTTTTCTTGGAGCTGACAGGTTTTCCTGGTGGGGCGTGGAATGTGTATTTAATGCTCCTGCTGCACTAGGGACTTTTGTTTTGCCGAGGAAGCAAAGAAGACACCAGCAGACAAGAGAGGGTCTAAAAACTCCTGGTAGGTTTGAAGGCATGAGCAGTAGTTAGCGAAGTTAGATGGATTTATATGACATGGTTGTCTGCGACTGCAGAGGACTAGACTCAACATGCAGACAATCTTTCCAGGCCCAGCTGCCAACCTGAGCATGTCATTTGGAGCTGTAGATGCAACCTGGAGAGCCCCTCTCCATGCCAGTGTCTGCCACCAGCTTGCTTCGGCAAGTCACTTCCCGGCTCAGAGATGCTTGAAGAGGAAGCTAGATTGGCTTCAGCTGAACTTTCATTTCATAAAGTAGCGTGAGCTCCCATGTTGACAGCTGTGTTTCAGTGTGCCCTGTCTCCCAGGGACACCTGCACAAGGGGCTGAGCCACTTTGAACTCAATCATAAACTGGTACCCAAAGTTGAAGTGGTGCAACTTGCTGGTGGAGACAAACTTCAAAGCCAAATCTTCGCCACCTAGATGCCGTCTACTCAGCTGAGCAATTGCATATGGGGCTACTCCTAGTGAGGCTTTGCCAGGCTTAGACTTTCTCTAAAGAGCTATTTTTAGGGTTGATGTTATAAATCCCAGTCTCCCCCTCTTGCTGCTGCTTCTTATCTCCTTAAATCATGCAGTAGCAGCTGCTTGGCTCTACCTCTGACTTCTCCCTCCAAAGGGAAGGGAAACTATTTTGATCTGTAAATCCTTTCCCTCTTTTTGTGACTGGGAAAGACCTGACCCGCGAGAATTGGGCCACTGAGTTACACCACCTTTCTGGTACTTCAAAACTCTGGCCCTGCCTCACCAGGAGGAGGACAGCAAGTTGTGCTGCTCCTGGTGGGTCCCTGCAGAGTGCAGTCGAAGCAGCCCTCATCCAGGGCTCAGCCCTGCACAGCCCTGAACGTGCAGTGCCTGGAGCAATGCCAGGAGGCAGCTAGTCACCAGCTCTTCATATTTCCTGAATGCGAGCAGGATGCTTAGCTGGGAAGGGCTGTCCCAACACCTTGCAGGCTGACTTGCTGGCTGCACCACGACCGTGCACAGAGGACATTCACTGTGCTGCCCAGCCTTGCTTTCCTCACCTCTTCCCTGGTTCCTCCGGAGGTCCTGTGGCAGTGCAAGCTCTCAGCACTGGGGCTCTCAGGCCAGGCTGGGAAGGTCTGGGTTTGACTGTTGAGGTTTGGAGGAGTTCTGGGTTTTTGGAGGATTCACAACACACGTCAGAGCTTGGCCTGCTGCGTCAAGCCCACTGTGTCACTCCGGATGTCGAGGCGGGTGCTCAGGTGTTGACCCACCATGGCTTGTTCCGTTTGGTGTCAAATTATTTATGATTCATGTGCTGCCATGACTTCACTTCCCATTAAAAAGCTGGGCTAGCAACCCAGCTCATCTTCCGCCAAAGCACCTGGCAAAACGCCTGGCCGCCTGTCTCCCTTTCACCAGCGACCCACATGCCGGTGGCGTGACTTGCCATCGGCCCCCTCCTCACAGCCCGGGGCCCCGACGCACCCTGACAGAAGCTGGTGGCTTGCAAGGGTGGCTCGTGTGGCTTTCACTGCCAGGCTGAATGGGAGAAGAGATCGCGGCTGGGTGGCTCTCGTGGCACTGCTTGCAGGGGGGTTTGTGAGCCTGCGTGCGAACGTGTGCACAGGGTGGGGGTATGGACTCACCGGGGTACGGCTGGGGTGGGAGGAGAGGTGCATTTCTGCAGCTCCCTCTGCTACTGTTTGCTCAGCTAACACAGTTGCTCTAATTCAAGAGCAAAATCACAAGGGGATAATTTGCAAATAGCAACTGTATGTTAAATACTAATTTGTATGTACATGTTTGGGTTGCTTTCCAAAGTCCATTTATCATCTCAATCCCCCTGCATCTGCTGCTACAAGGCTTTCTGCCAACTCAGCAGAATGGGAACTCCAGCTAATCCTGCTCACACTTGTCTCGCTCCCAGCACCTCCGGATGAGAAGTGAACATGGCTGGATCTGCCATGTGATTTCTTCCTCAATGAGCCATACCAGTGCTTGGAGAGTGTTAGGGTTTCTATCCAACAGAAAATGCTAAGTATTTAACGTTTATCTGGGCTTGCTGGAGTTTCCACACATCTACCGTTATCACTACTCTAAAGTTCAAAAAACAGCCCAGAAAGTTTAGCAGGTAGAAATCATGAATTTCTCAGCTCCCCTAAACTTGGTACGAATTCTGGATATACAGACAAGGCTGATGTGTGTGAGATCTTCAGCCCATGACGGTACATCAGCTTGTGGATTTGCAGTTCTGCTTCTCCACTGGAGCTCCCACCAAAAATCACGACTCCATTCATGCACAGCACAAGTCCAGAGCCACCCGCTTGCCCAGAGATCTTGGGTGCTAAGTTATATCTGGACCAATATCTGATCTGGGCAGGTCACCTCAAAGCTGACCGTGAGAATTAACAGCCCCGCTAGAAAACAGGTGGGGAAGAATTTACTACGATTTCCTGCAAACCATTTAGGATCAAATTAAAACAGTCCCTGCTGCCCATGGGTGTGCAGGTGGTGAAATCACCAGCACCACCATTTGCACAAAGCAGATCAATACAGCTGAGCCCAGAGTCCATTTTCTGAGGAGACTGGCATTGTGTGTGAACTGGAATTTCCTGTAAACCAAGTGCCCCTACAGTAGAAAGAAGTGGCCAGGAAACAGCTGCGCACATGCAAAGCACTTTTACTACTTGCCTGATGTTTTCCTCAGCATCACATTTTCATAATTTTTTTTTTCAAAATGCTTAAATCCTGTGCAAACAACCTTTTTCTCACCAGCTTCCTGTATGACAGTAGCCAAGAGAAACAGCTTCATTTGGGGTGATCCATTTAAGCCACACACCATATTGTCTGGGAATATGGGGAACAGGGATTATTCAGTGGAGGTTGAAAAATGTTAATATTTTATCAGCCATAGAGTAAACAGATAAAGCGGAAACCACTTTATATTTTTCTGAAATGTTAATAATGGGCTGATAATCTCCAAAGCCTACATACTTCCTGTGATTCAAAAGGGACTGCGTGTACTCAACATTCACAGTGCAGCCCTGGCACAAGTTACACACCCTCTCCAAGAAAGGACGGCGTTGGTCTGATTGGGAACATGGCGCAGAAGCCAAAAGCTGCTTTCTGCCATTTCTTAATGGCAAGTGGAGATCCACAGGGAGGAGCAGCCGCGGTGATGGCAACCCTCGGTACTTGCCTGCAGCCCGACCCACAGATCTTAGAGCTAGCACCCAGCAGCACTGGTCCAAAGCACAGAAACACCTGTAAGTGGCTTGGCACCTACGTAAAGATAATCAGTCAGAATTATGGAAGGAGTTCAGGATTCGGGCCGATCCTGAGTTACTAGAGTGAGGTCCACAATGAGGCCCACGTAAAGGGCATCGCACCATGCATCTGCTGCAGGAGGGTTTTGTGCCTTCCTCCCCGGCACCAGGCCACGCCGGGACCTTGCACCAGAGCCCTTTTGCACTGCTGGGCTGGAGCCAAGAGGCCAGCTTTGATGGTGACTGGGGTTCGCACCCCGCACTTAGCACGAACACAGAGGCTAACCCCTGACCATGTAAGAAGGCAGAAAACGCACAAATACCATCATGATACCAATCTGGAGAGCACTTCCACGGGGAGGGCAAAACTGCAGGTCACCTTTGCCTTGTGCTTAATGACACTTGGTCTCCAGTTCCAGTGTTCTAGATCCTGAGAGGTCAAATTAGACTTTTCACAAACAACAGTGACTGTAAATCAATGCAGCTTTTAGATGCATCTCCTAAAGAGTCTTGTGTTGGTGCTTATAAGCTACAGGCTGATTTGAGTACAGAAAGGTAGGATGTGACTCGGAGTACCAAGAGTTATTTACATTGTGGATTGTATCAGGTCTCTGCAAAGTTATTCAGCTCTTACATCCAGAGTGACTGTACTGAAATCAAAATCAAATTCTTGAATTTGGTCTAAATATATCATTTCTCTGGCTTTGTGTCTGGGAACCCTGATGCTTTTCTGGCAAATGTTGAAAGTTTCTGCCATTTACAGACCTGTGCAGAAACTGACAGGTATAAAATTCCTTTCTTGTGCCAGCTTAATGCCATTTTTCTTTTGCAATCAAGGATCTAAACACACACACACACACACACACGCACGCACACATTTTCTGTAACTGCTGCCAAGGCCTGGAGGTGTGTTGCAGTCCCCCCCTTTCTCCAGGGTTTCACTGAGACTTGGCATTTTTTGACAAAGGGTAGTGTCATACTGAAAGACTAGAGCCTGAGCAGAACAAACCCTGCAGCCCTAACTGGCAGCACAAGCTGACCTTTCTTTCAGGTTAGACTTTGTCTCAGGTCTCTGCATGCACACCCCCGTACCTTTATTCAGGATGTACCCATTGCCAAGTGCAACATAATAACTACTCTTCGCAGTATGGATGGCTCTTCCTCCACATCACAGCTAGATACCCCCCTTCCACTTTAAGCAGCAGAGACAAAGGGGACTTTACCTAATTTGTTGGTATATGTGAAGCAAGTAATATTCTTTGGAGATCACATTCACTGCATTTTCTTTTTTTTCTTCAAATTGAATATAACTCAAATATAAAACTCACGGAATTTTCCCTTGTCCTTCTTTGTAATTAAAATCCAGTATTTCCACAATGTCATTTAGGTTTTATTATGCAGCAGGTATATATTATGAGCAGCATAAGAGTTTAAAAAATGCTGGGCAATTTTTTATATTACTCACTGCAACTTCATTTGTCGCCAGTGTTTCACAGGTCTTCTTAGCAGAAGTCCGTAGAGAACTCTCTCTTTGTTATCGCTGCTTTTCCAGTGCAAGTTGTGCATGAGCAGGGAGGTCAGGTGCCCCGAAGCTGCATTGCCTCTTTGCGCTGACGGGTGGGCAGATCCCTCCGGCGGTGCCCGCAGTTACATGGCTTTGATTGGAAGCACTGCCAGGAGACCCACAGCCCACAAGCATCATGTGCATTGCAGCAGGGCAGGGCAGACTCATAAACTGATGTTAACAGTCACAGCTCCTCTATATCGGCCTCCAGCATCTGACCTAGGAAGCCTTTGAATTACACCAGTTGGCCACTGCAGTTATCACCACTCAAAAGTGGAGGCCATGTATCTGTGAGTGAGAGTGTGACATTCTTCCACATCCAACACAGATCCCTGCTCATTCGACATGCGTCTCTGGTCCTTGCTGCCCACCCTAGGATCCAATCCAGCCTGCCCAGGCCCAGGCGTTGGGACGGGAACTCCTCAGAGCAGTGGTCAGGCTACCCCATAAGCCCTGGAGAGAAGGGGAGGTGGTTGAAAGCATCACAGCTCTGCTGCAGTGTTGGCTCTGGGCAGCTCTTCCAGGGAGCTGTGCACGCGCAGAGGATGCCTGATGGGATTCCCAGACGTTCTGGCTCCTGTTCTTGCCCATGTTCTCAAGTAAACAGTTTGGTACTACTTCCCTTTTCAATTCCTGTTTCCCTTTGCAGGCACACGGGCAAAACAAACTCACATTCCTGAGTCAAATGGGCAAGTACAGCCAAATTGGATGTGCCTTAAAATACTGTTTTCTATTCTCTCTCCTCTTTTTTTTTTCTTACTCTTTGCATGCGTCTTGCCGTTTCCACAGCAATGACTAAATATTGACATGCAACATTCACCAAACAAGAAAAACCAGCGCATGAATAAATATGAACTGAAGCAGAGGGCTTTCCAGTGGCCTGGCTCACTGGTCTGCTCCAAACCAGAGGGTGGCAAGGCAGTGCCCACCATCCACCTGCCCACCTCCACCTGCGGCAGTGGGACTGCCCAGGCTGCCAGTCCACAAAAGCCAAATCTGGCTGTTGGCAGCACTGTAGGTGCAATCATTGGGAGTTTGATGCTGGGGATGCTACTGGGATAAACTGATCATCAGGGAAAAGCCTCCCCCGTTCTCTCCCTAGGAATCCACGTGAATAGTGTGATTCTACAGTATTTGCAACAGTCTCCATCCATCCAATTGCCTGCATTCCCCAGCAGGTGTTTTCATTGAATTATTTTTTAGAAATGTGCATTTATCAAGCAAAGCTTGACGGAGATGCAACATCTGTTTTTCAGCAAAATCTTCATTTTTACACAGTACTACAGCTGGGCTGGGGGCTGAGGGCGTTAAATGACTTGCTTAGGTTCAAAAAGTTGGGCAGGGGCTTAGGTGGGATTAGAACCCAGGATGCTCCCAACTTAGTCCTTGTTTTCTCTAACCGCTGCTCAGCCACATGGCCTCTTTGGGTGCAAGGAGAAATTGTTCATGACATCAGGGTGTGTAATTCTGTAGGTGCACGCACAAACAAATGATTCACCTAGAAAGAAATGTGATCAGGCTCCAGTTAAAATTCAGCTTCATTTTACCCTTAGCACAGGATTCATTAGCTTTTAGGGTCACTGTGATGAGAACAGCTCAGAGAGCAGGAGATCCATTTCATGAAAGATGTCAGGTTTTAAAATTTGGTTTCACTCCAAGCAAAAATGAACACAGAAAATGTTGCAGCTTTCCTCAAATTCTGCTGTCAGCTTCTCCTCAGTGAACTACGCAGATTACATTCTATAAGCTTTTCGTTATATGTCATAGTTTCCAAACCTTGCCTCATTTAGATATACGGTTTTGGGATTGCATCCCAATTTTACCCACATCCTCTTGAAGGGTAGGCCCAAGAGTAGGACAGAATATTCTTCCAATGGTCTTACTAATTCCTTGGGCAAAGATAGTATCTCTTCTTCTCCCCCGATAGTCTCCTCTTTGTAAGTTCAAATGCTCCTAGTCATAGTCTTACACTGCTGTTTTTGTGCTCCCCAAGTCTCTTCTAACATTTTTAGGGCTTCACATCTTAGAAATGGGACCTCCAGTTTTCACACTGGCTCTTTGTTTTTTTTCATTTGGTCAAATTCAAGTGCATGTTGACGACATGAGTGAAGGCTCCACAGCAGTCTCTGGAGCTGCTCTTCATCTTTGTTACCAGCAACCACATCGAGCCAGTTGTAGGATTTATCTCTTGATAAATTTACTTTTGGTTCAATATCCTTTAGAAAGAAACTGGCTAGCATTCGGTCAAGAGCAGTGCACTCTAGGGCTCTACCAGAAGCAGCTCCGTTTCATCACATTTCCTCATTTACATCTATTTCATGTTCTAACAGTTCCCTAATTGTAATCAACTTCAGAAACGCTACACTATTTTGCAGAGAGCGTACTGTTTTTATCAGAACGTCTTGCAGACTAAGCCTGATGCCTTACAGGAAACTCTCTGCATTTTATCAACACAGACGTTTTTATTAACAAAGCTTGTAATTCCATCAAAAAGCAATATAACATTAGTTTGGCAAAACCTGTTTTCCACAAAACTACACTGACTGGCATGAAATATGCTACCTTTAAATTCTTCAATGCTTGTATCCAGTATCAGTCTTTCCACAACTGGACCGAGAATCAATATCAGATTAACTGACTTAATACCGCCTGGGGTTTCCCATACACCCCTGTTCAAATGTTGGCACAATTTGCAATTCTTTTTAGTCCCATGGAATTTCCCTCATGTTCCAAAATTTCCTTAAAACCAACAGTAGCAGGTCATACAGCTCCTACTTCCTCTGATCTTAAAAATATATCACTTGACTGCTTCCTGTTGAAAGTTCTCCCTGGTTTTGATGGACCAGAGAGGATGTCATTATCACTGAAAGGTATAAATATGCCACTTTTCTTTCTTTTCAAATTCAGAACAGAAATAGGTATTTATGAGACTGCTCCCTGACTAATGGGGTGTTCATACTTGGCTCTAATGGGGTTCATTACTTCTGGATATGTTTCTTGTGGTTTTCCATTGCTATTCTTACTTTGAAAGGCAGTTTTTACTTTCCCTCTACCCAGGGTAAGCATGGTTATTTAATAACCCCAATCAACTGCACTCTTAAACACCTTTAAGCTGGAGGGGCTTAGTTTCCATTGCAGTTTGTCCTTAAATAGGTCTTGACTAAGCATATGTTTAAGTACTTAATAGAGACCTGCACAACCTCTTAACTCCAAAGTGTCGACAATAGCAAGTGTTGAAGTCACGCGCAGAATGAGATTGTCCTTTCTGCAAAACTTAATATCCAGTCTCTGTGCACAGTGTGGCCTGTTATCTGATCTCCGCTGTGCAAACACCATTCATGGGCTTTGGAAGAGCCTGGACTCCATGCCTCAATTAAGTAATGTTAGTGTCTTTATTAAAATATATCTTTCTTTATATAGTAAATACTTACTTTATATGTGCCACTTTGAACTCCCCATTTCAGGTGCAGATGCTAGTGAGTAAACATTTTGTCTCACTGCCAGATCTGTGGGTTCACACAAGTATGGAGAGATATAAGTATGATCTGAGTGACTCACAGAAACATTAATTTCATCTGATAACCAACATGGAAGCCCAGTATTCAAAATCAGTTCTGTTGGGTGCAGAGAGTAGTTTTCTGTAACAGGAAGTTTTAAGCTTGCCAAGCCAAGGATGTCAAGCTTATCTCATCTCTCTGATCATATATTTCTCTGAAAAAGATGTGATTCTCCTTCCTCAGCTCATGCCATAGCACAGACATCCACAGGGACATTGAGCGATGCTCATTAAAGAGAGCTATGGTTTGATGTGGCTATGCCTTTGTGTTGAACACTGCTATAGGTGGTGCCTGTTGAAGACTTACCCAGGCTTTGCAGAATTGTAAGCCCTTCTCTTAATCTGTTCCTAAGCAGAACCTTTGCACTGATGTCACCCAGAAAAATCCCTGATTATGGATTATTTGCAAATGGTAGCATGTGATTTGCTACCTTAGTTCCACATAGTTGTTTTGCTCTGCCTGGTTAGTGACTGTTTCAAAAGGGAGGATATCCAGGATTGTTTGCTAATAAAAGTCATCAATAATCATGTGTGTAAAGTTCATGAATTTCCTAACACTTGCCAGTGTTTTCACATTAAGCCAGGGGCTGTCCAAATTCTTGTAAGTAATAAATCATATGCCTCACCCTCCACAAAACAGTAGAGCCAAGTTTACTGAATAAAATATTCACACGCTGCCTATTCATCTCCTTGTGGTTAGGAACCATTCAGGTGAGCACAGGAATCCAGTTAGTGACTGGCAGCAGTCTCCTGGCCTGGGTGAAGGCAGCCTGGTGATCCCACTTCCCATACCATCTGGTGCCCAAGTGGCCATGGCTTCCTGGTGGGAGTGGGTCATGCACACGGCAGAGTGAAGCCAGCAACCAAGCTGTAACTGCTCTGGGCCTGCCAGAGGTGGATGTAGGCCATTCCTCTGCTTGCACGGAGCTTGACCACCTGATGCTATCACAGGACGTTAATCTCGGGCTGCAAGACCTCTATAGCGACTCTGTGTTCAAACAGAGCAAACCACGTGTTGCATCCCATAAAGCAGACTGTCACAATAAAGATTTAACAAGAATATTAATGTCATTGGCTAGAAAGAAAGATGCTGTCTAAATGATTATTTTTCTTGAGTATTTTAACAGAAGTTTTAGTTTAGCATAAAGAGCAGCTTTGCCTCCTTTTATAAGAATTGGCAGGAGGAGGTAATATTTTAGCTGACGCGTAATCTATCTTGACTCTATTGCTTTTTTATTGTTTGTCAGAAAGGCCCTGGGGGTAAACATTATTTCTTTGTCTGTTTGGGCCCTGGCTTCATGCCAAGGACGCATTTCTCACACCAAGCATGTTTCTGCATACCGGTGGGGGATAGACTGGGTGAGGACAAACTACCAACTCTGCACACAGGCCTCTCCGGTGCCATTTACACATCTGCAGAGAGGTCATGGGAGTCAGAGGGTGTGAGAAGGAATAGGCTGCAGGGAGCTTCCTTTGCTCCTCTGGAAGTTGTCAGCCGGAGATTTCAGTCCAGCATCTCTCGCCCTGCTCCCAGCGCTTGTGTCTGAAGAGCTGCAGACCCCTCAGCCAGTGCTGATGGAGGCCAGACAGACAGACAGACATGCTCACTGTGTGCATAGATGAGCCCAGGCAATGACTTAGCAGCGATCTGCTGATTCAGGTGAACCAAATCCTCTCACTTGATCTCCTGCACCATTCAATAAAGAAAGAACTGACTTACATTCTCAGCAAAGCCCTTGAGCTTTACAGTTTGGAGAGCTCGTTTCCCTAGGTGCCAGTTCTGGAGTCAGTTTTCCTGGGACACCAAGCACACAGCAATTGCTGAGTGCCTTTGTTATCATCCACACCTAATAAAAGCTTACAATTGTATGCCCTCCTCTGTCCCACCATGTCAACGTCACCTCCTCAGTGAATTGTTGAGATGTTAAGTCCCATGCTTTTCTGGCCTCTTCAGTCCCTGGGGCTTGTATGGGCAGTCCTTTCTATTAAACTGAATGCAAACATCCCCAAGGCACAGGGCTCCCCATACAGGAGATTACTGTAGCTCTACTGCTAAAATCCAGCCCAATTCCCAATTCCCCTGTCTTGCTGCTCCCATCACTGAGGTAGAGACTGTTTGACCTGATTTGACCCATGTAAATACTTCTCTACATGGCAAGACCAGTTGTTCTCTCTCCTTCCTCTCAACTGTAAGCGGGTTTCTAGACCAGACTTGGTTTATACTTGTTGCCAGAACCAGGTTAGTTCCTGGTGTCATCCACTAGACTCATTGGTTTTATAGCTGTTACACTTAGTCTCAGCATCTGTTGTGCACAGCACAGTGTCATGTGTGGCTGCGGGCAGGAATCCCAGAGAACAAGTCCCTGAGATGGTGTCCACTACCCAGCCTCCCCTCTAGACACTGCAGCTCCCTACAGCAGAAGAGCTAGAATAGCGTCCTGATCTTACTGAAATGTGGATTAACTTGATAGTTGTAGCTCTGGACTCTGCATTTCAAGAGGACTGAGCATAAAGGAAGCAATGAACAGCCGGGAGGTGTCAGTGGAATTCTGGGCTTTCAGCAGGGTCAAGGTCTTTCATCCAGATCGGAGGCCCCAGGTATCCACAGCCTCTCTAGCTTTCTTCACCAAGTGAGAAGCTTCCATTTCAGTGAGCCCAAAAGAATTTGAAACAGAGACAGACAAGCTATAGGAAAAACTGTCCAGCAACATGCTCTTGCTAAAATAGGAAAAGGACAAGAAAAATGAAAAAGAAAAGGAAAAGGAAAAGGGAATCACAGAATCGCAGAATGGTTGAGGTTGGAAGGCACCTCTGGAGATCATCTCGTCCAACCCCCCTGCTCGAGCAGGGTCCCCTACAGCACATTACCCAGGACTGTGTCCAGACAGCTTTTGAATATCTCCAGAGAACGAGACTCCACAGCCTCTCTGGACAACCTGTTCCAGTGCTCTGTCACCCTCAGAGTGAAGAAGTTTTTCCTCACGTTCAGATGGAACTTCCTATGTTGCAGTTTCTGCCCATTGCCTCTCGTCCTATTGCTCGCCACCACTGAGAAAAGTCTGGCCCCATCCTTTGACACCCTCCCTTCAGATACTTACACACATTGATCAGATCCCCCCTGAGCCTTGTCTTCTCCAGCTGAACAGGCCCAGCTCCCTCAGCCTTTCCTCATAAGAGAGATGCTTCAGTTCCCTTAACCGTTTTAGTAGCCCTTTGCTGGACTCGCTCCAGGAGCTCCTTTCTCTTGTACTGGGGAGCCCAGAACTGGACACAGGACTCCAGGTGAGGCCTCACCAAGGCTGAGGAGAGGGGGAGGATCACCTCTTTCAGCCAGCTGGCAACCTAATGCACCCCAGGATACCATTGGCCTTCTTGGCCACAGGGGCACGTTGGTGGCTTATGGTCAACTTGTCCACCAGGACCTCCAGGTCCTTCTCCACAGAGCTACTTTCCAGCAGGTCAGCCCCCAGCCTGCACTGGTGCATGGGGTTATTCCTCTCCAGCTGCAGGACTATGTACTTGCCTTTGTTGAATTTCAAGAAGTTCCTCTCTGCCTGTCTCTCCAGCCTGTCGAGATCCTTCTGAATGGCAGCACAGCACTCTGGGGTATCAGCCACTCCTCCCAGTTTTGTATCATCAGCAAACGCGCTGAGGAGGTACTCTGTCCCTTCACAGAGAGGGAAAGGGAAAGGGTAAGGGAAAAGGAAAAGGAAAAGGAAAAGGAAAAGGAAAAGGAAAAGGAAAAGGAAAAGGAAAAGGTTCTTGTTAAGACTTATGAGATGCATGTGGACGCCAGTGTTGGTGGGGAAGGAGAAAGAACCATTTCAGGTGCTAAGAGCTTCTCATGCAGCAGGGAGCTGTTAGGGTCTGAATAGTTTATCTCCATGGGATGTTTTTTGGATGGTTTTGTCTCCTGTCACCCAGAGCACGGCAGCCCAGCCAGCTGCCCCCTCCCTCCCTGCTGCTTTAGAAAGGCTCTGTCTCTTGTCTGGCACCTGTCTTTCCTCTCACCAAAAGAACTGGAGGTCTGGATATATCCGGCTTTCCAATTTGGCTCTCAAGGCTCATCTAGGCTGACAGTATGGAGAGAGCCCAGAATGCTCCTTACACTCAGTAAAGGGATCCAACAGCCCCGGCTGGGTCCTTCTGGCTGGGTAGACAAGAGAAAGATGCTCTCTACCCCTGCTGACCTTTCTCTGAGATGGAAAAGATCTGTGTGTTCAAACAGCTTCAAGCATATTGCCTAAGAAAACCAGAGGAAAGAGCCCATCTGTACATATATAGTTGGTATTTCTTCACCAAAAGAAAGCCCCCATTTCAAAATAGCTGCTGACTGTGGATTTGCTAGAAGCACTGGGCACCCAGCCTGGGATATTCTGGCAGCAGCTACTGTGGCACTTTTTGGTCCTAAGGGTGGGATAGTGTCAGCTGCCTTGCTTGGAAGTAGTGTAGAATTAAATTGCTTTTTCATATCATACAGCTTCTCAAATTCCATTGCTTAGGGTTGATGAGGGACAAAGTCTAGAGGAGAACAGAAAGATCTAGACAAGGCCCTTTGGAAATGAGTCAATATCTTTTTTTCTGTTTAAGATATGATGGCTCCTGTGGATGACATATAAGCTGAGCCTTCTCTCCAAACGCAGGGACGGAAGGGTCTGGGACATATTCCATAACAAACTGGCACCTGTGCATCACCTCACAAGAGTCCCAGTCAAGTAAGACATTTCCAGCATCCTTCTGAGTATCTATTCAGTGCCAAGAAATATTAGGAGATGAAAAAATATTTAGTTATTATGAAGCTCACACCCCAGCCATGAATATTCTTCATGATTTCTGCTCACTTAGATTTTTTTCTGACAAAGTCATTTAGGGAAGTCCCTTTCTTTTCACAGTAGAGATGGCAACAGACTTTTTATTCACACCAAGGGTGAAGAAACAGTCATGTCTACTGTGCAGAACATAAACACTCATCCTTCAGACCTGGGTTCAGGTCCTGGCTGTGCCACAGACCTCCTGGTTGAGTCAGGGACTAACCCTGCCCTGTCCTCATGCGTGTATGCAGTGTGTTCTCCTCTCATAGCTATTCAGGCCATCAGGTTGTTGAGGAAGGGAGCTCACATATCCGGTATATATATAACGTCTACTCAGTTCCGTCTAGAGCCCGGTTAGAGGCCTCTATCTCACAGGCGCCCTGTTGCTCTGCTACACCTTGCAGTAATAAGCTATCCTCAGAGCAGTCGCACTTTACAGCTAGCAGCGCTCTGTTGAACAAGAGATTATGCGTTGCTCATTGAAAGCAGGCGGTGATGAGAGTTAGCAGGAAATGGGCCTTAGATCAGGGGTTTTCCTTGCATTTCTTTTACTACATCCATTAAGCTCACTTCCCCCACATCTGGCATGTTGGGGCCTTCTAATCCTTAAATCAGCTATAAGAGAAAGAATGGAAAAGGAATTGAAATTACAAAGGAGAATGTGCTCAGAGCTCCTCCTTTTGTAGGGGTAAAAGCAAGGAGAGTGAAGCAGGAACAGATTCTAAAATATTTGCTCTTTCAGGGATGGGTGCAAGTACTGGGCTGTTGTTTTTGTTGAAAGCTCTGGGGGCAAAGAGGTTTTTGTCAATGTTTTACAAGTCTCTGGATGACGGTTTGAAACTGCAGCAAGAAATGTGATTCATGGCTTAGCAGACAGGTTCTGCAAGTCAAGCTTTCTGTTTATTTTAATATTTCAGGGATCCTTCAGTGTGTGTCACATGGACAAAAAGAAAGGGGGAAGCTCCTCCTCCTGCACGAACACGGCCACAGAAATGTCTTAAAGGTGCCGAGTTCCTGCAAGCCGTGTGCCAGCACACGCTGTCCGCTCCCCAGCCAGACCATTGCAGCAGGGAACTCCTGCTGAGCCAGCTCAGCCCTGTGGATGTGCCTGCCTGTGGACTTGTGCTAACACCATGAGTACCGTCAAGCTAAATAATAAGCTAAAACTAAAGGACATCCGGGGGATGGTTTCTAAACATCTTTCAAGGGAAGTGAGAGAAACCCCTTGCCCAAGACATTTAAAGCTCTGCTGGTGCCAGTTGCACACAGGAGTGTAAGGCAGGGTTCTATACTCGGGGACCTGGGGGGACACACAGGGCTCTTCTCTATCTCTGCCGTAGGTGATCTCCTGAGTCGACTGCATAAAGACTCCAGACCCAACCGTAAGAATGTAGAAATATATAACTTCGAGCTCTAAGTGCTATCTGCTTCTGATGGCTATAGCATGCAATTGCTGGGAAGACCATGGAGGGTTTGCACCAGTGACTGAGGCTGTGTTATAGGCGAGTGTATTAACCTAGAGATGTGGTACATATCCATGGCCAGTCCATCATGTTCTCACGTGCTTGTTTTCCAGAGATGCTCATGAAGGCTGTGATCAGACAGCTGGCTATATGCCAGGCTTCTTAAGGTAAATTGGCCAAGCTTTTGCTGTCCAAATCCTTGAACTGTTTTAACAACTGGAAAGGTGTTTGCTAGGTATCCCAACATTGTGTGTGTGATTTCTCCATATTTGATGTTAAGTGACTAAATTGATTGACTGGTAAGCTTCTCCTGAAATTCATCTGTTTTTAAAATGGCTTTCAAAAGCACAAATAACAACTGTGCAGCTGGTGAATCTGTATTTCAATCGGAAGGAGGGGAGTATATTTTCTAAGGGACTAGTTGATTTTTGCAAAGAGATTTTGCCCCAGCTCTAAACTAAAGAGGCTTCCTGGGTTTATGCAGTTTTCTGCAGAGATCCATGTCTCTTTTGCATCCCTACTTTCCTTCCACACCATAATATCCTGTACACTTCATGCTAATCACTGAATTTTGAGCATATACTGCCAAAGTGGAGCTGTCTGCCATGAGAGGTTATGCACCCTTTTCAAACAAAAGGAAAGGATATGATGGCAGCCATTTTTCAGGTGATGCCACCTAAAAATTAAAGATAAAGGAAGGACGGGAAAGTCATGCATCAATCTCAGAGAAGAAGAGCAAAAATGAGGCACAGACCTTTCAGACAGGAAAGATGAGCCAGTGAAATTATAGCCTGGATTCCTCCACCTTGGAAAGTACATTTGCTAGCTCTAAGCATCTTGTTGCATCCCTGTGGAGGAGGTTTTACATTTGGACTCATAGCAATGGAAGATGCTACAGTGACTCTAAAGGGAAGAAAGGCAGGATCCGAGTCAAAGGAAGCACACACATCACCCCTGTGCCCCAACCAAGCCCATTTCTCCACGGCAGTGAGTGGCTGAACAGCACTATGATAAGGACAAAGGGGAGTAGCAATGTTTTGAATAGCAAGCGGAAATGCCTTTAGCCTTGATTAATCTGATTGCATGCCCAGTTTGGAAGGGAACTGGAGGGCAGACCTGGGAATTTTAGTCGAACCAGGGAAAAAGGAATCCTTGTTCCTAACGGGTAATTAATTTAATTTTACAGGAATGTTGATACTTTGCACCTAGAAGTGCTCCTTCATAGCCCATAAAAATCTCCCTGGTGCACAGATGGTTTACTCTTAGAAAAACAAGGAAAAATTTGGTCCATTCGGTTAAAACAAGCTTCCTTACTGAGGGGAATTTTATGACAATAGAATAGAAATGTTAAACATGTAATCCATAACAACAGAAAAGCAAGGAGCTAAATATTTGTCCAGGAGTCCCTTTTGCATCGTCTGTCACATTTTAATGTATGAACATCCTTCCTACAGGGAGCCAATGCCTGCATTGGGCTTCCAAGTCTGGGAACAGTTGAGCAGTTTTGACATGCAGTCATTAAGCATGTCAGTGTTTCTCATCTTGACTTTGCAGGAAATTTGGGTGGATTGACACAGTACTGGACAGGTGGCATTCAGCCCTAATTTTTTTAGTGTAGACATGCCTGGGTAGGTCCCAGGTTCCGTGCTACTGAGCAGCTCATCTAAAGCCTGCCGCAAACAGTGAAAGACTTCTTTGCTGACTGTCCTCCCTGACTGCTTTATGGGAGGACAAGGAGAAGTTATCAGAAATGACTGCTGCAAGCTACTCTCCAGAGATGAAATGGTATGGTGGCAACTAGGAATGTTGCTAGTAGAGCTGGCACAAAGAAGTCTCATCCCGTGCCCAGGCCCTTAAGACCACGACAGACACAAATGAAGTCCTGAGAGGGGCTGAGGTGTTTTCTAGCTTGAACCTTCTCAAAGGAGCAAGAAAATGAAGTCACTGGAATCTTATCTGCAGCTGTTTTGGGAACATCAGAGGCAACTGGGACAGGCCAGAAGTCTGCATTCACCTGGAACAAGTCATGGAGAAAGATCTTACAGCTCCCCAAAGCAAGGGGCAGGTTAGTCTGGTGTTGTCCATCTCTCACGCTGAGCCCCAGCTAATTCATTTGGAAGGTGCTGAGATCCAGCAAATTGTCTGCAGACTTCAAAGAAAACAGTTTCATGCATCAATTTGTGGAACAGGCTGCCAAGAACAATGCTCTAGCTCTGGGATTTACATACATATCAAACTATGTATAACACACTCCTGCACTGATTAATAGTCTGTATGAGTGAATGGATGATGGGAGAGCAGGTACCATGTCTGGTCCTCATGCTGATGTGCTTCTGGTGGCACAAAGAAGAGTGGGATGTGTTTGGAGCAAAACTTGGATATCTATATAAGATCAAAAGAGAATATTTAAGGTCAGGAGAGCATGGGCCCACCTACAATACTAGAGCAAGCACAGGGGCTTGGCAGCCAACATGGGTTAGATCAGCCCAAAGGTGGCTCCTGTCTGTGTCAGCACCTGAGCAGCCTCTGCATCCTTCCAGGCCAGGAGCATGCAGAAATGATCCGGTCACATTGTGCTCCAGCTGCCCTGCCTTTGCCGAGCCAGGGGCTCTGAGCTGCGGGACCGAGACACAGGCTGTCTAGACTGCACGTGCAGGATCACAGGCTCTGATCTGGGAGTTGGATGACAACGTTTCACAGAGGCAATATTTTATTTTCTCTGTTGCCCAACAGCAATGGCTCCGTGTTGGGAGGACCCTTGTGGAGGCAGCAGAATTCCTGTGGGGAGAGCTGCCGAGCCCCTGCGGGGGATTTCCCGTGGCGTGTGGGAGCACAGCAGGCTGCCCAGAGCCCAGGATCCTGCAACCACAGCCCATCCGTCAGCACATTACCCCATGTGTGATTACAATGGTTTTCACCACCCTGACC
Source organism: Chauna torquata (assembly GCA_013399475.1). Lineage (NCBI taxonomy): Eukaryota > Metazoa > Chordata > Aves > Anseriformes > Anhimidae > Chauna > Chauna torquata. Next base: position 214,332 of record VXAL01011998.1, read on the forward strand.
CCTCTCCATCATGTGTTTATAATCACCATCATTATTCTAGAGTTACAGGGTAGAAGCATCCTATGCAAATCAGGGATGCCAGGGTCAGCTAATGATTTGGTTACAGCCTTTCTTTCCAAAAAAAAGAACAAGCCCTTGGAGGGATACTCCCTGTGTACCATAGGAAAAGTAAATGCAGTGGAACCCATGAGAAGCTGAGTCACTATTTTTTTCATAGCAAGGCTTTGCCCTAAACAGCTGAGTTTCAGATGCAAGAGCGTGCTGGGTTGCAGAGAAATCATTTCAGGAAGCTTTGCTTGTTCTCACAGTTACACCCCTCAAGTCTCACTCAGGAGGTATGGGCTGGCTCCTGGCTCTACACATGCTGCCAGTATACCCACTGTGTCATCTCAGTTGCCTTAGTTTCCCCCATCTATAACCTCTAGTAGTGGTAAAAACCCCTTTTCTCGGGGATAGGAAGGCCACCCTAAATACAAATACAACATTTAGCACCAGGACAGCCCCAGCAGTGCTGTTGTAAATAAAATGGAGCAGATGTTTGTTTCTTGAAGTTTTAGGAAAGTCGCTGCATAACACAATAAGCAGGACACCATTCTCTTCTGCCTGCCTTCTTGTGTTTCTGTTTCTGAATCTCAGCTTAGGCTCGTTACAACTCTGCCTTTCTAATAATCAGCCAAATCCCAGTGCAACAATGTAGGCAAAAGTCACCCCAAGGGTCGCACAAGAGGCTACGGTCCTGCTGCCCATGCAGGTAAAGCAAGTTCCTGTAAGATATGTTGTCTTACCAGGAAAGGTAGGATACACTGCTCAGGACACATTAAACACAGGCTCCAGTTAATTTATGTGAACTGGCACTCTGAAAACTAATAAAAACCAGTTTATGCTTTCACTTGCATTTGATTAATGGGAGAGCTCTCCATCATATGTCACAGACCATGCCCTAGCTGGGACAAAAATATACAGATTATGGGAGAAATTGGGAATTAACAAAACAGCTGTTAACTGAGCTAGAAATACTCTACCACAGTGCTGCTGTAAATCAGAGAATAGCCCTGTGACAGTTCTCCCTGGGCTGTTTGGAGCAGGACAAGCAGACAAGAGCGAGAGGGTTCCCTCTGCTAGGTCTCAGGCTGGTACCGCAAAGACGCAGCCTGCTCAGTGCAAGGTGCTGGGTGGACCCGTGGTAGCCAAATCGCTGTCCTCCAGGAGCTTGTGACCGCAGCAAGGGAAGACAAAGGCAGCACGCCAGTGAACGGCTTTCCTGTACTCACTGCGCAGGCTGGTGCTGCCCTGGGTCTTTTGAGTTGCCTGACTAGCAGATTGGTGTATAGCTCTCCGAGAACAATTACTCTGCAGTAATATTTAAGATATTTACAGAGATGCAAAGAAAGGGAGCTTCCATTCTCAGAAGATAGGCGGGATGCAAAGTGCCAAAGTTACATGAAAGACGTTGCTGTAAGGGTCGCTCCAGGCAGAAGCAGGTTTCCAAGAGGGAAGGGTCAGTTGCTGGGATGCAGCGACCTAGAGTCACTCTGGATCACAGCAACCAGACCCAGGGGAACTCACAGTCCCACGGCACTTGTCCTGGCTGATACGCGGTGCCCATCTTGCTGTGCACATTCAACACAGGCAGCTTGATAAAAGCCTGCCTTCCTGCCACTTTCCAAATAGGTTTATTTCCTGACCTAGGCAACATCACTGGGGCGGCAAGAAAAAACACTGGCAAACAGGCACATCCTTTGCCTGATTCTCTGAGGGCCAGAGGCAGACCTTGCCCAGCAGGATGTGGGGAGCCAGGGCACTGCGATTGGTCACCCGCTGCCAGCAGAAACAAAACAAAAAAGATGCTTCACAATAGTGAAAAATAAAATAGAGAGTAACGAGGGTATTTGTGTCATTTCCTGACGGGCAATCATATAGCATGATAACAGGATGGGGTCCCACTGTCAGTTCCCGGATAGCTCAGGCTATTTCCCATAACCCCAGTGACTAAATAATGCCGTGAGGTGAGCCTGAAGCCCACGATGCATCCTGCTTCCCTGTGCGAATTTCCCCAGGCACCGCAACCGGCACCTGGTTCATGGAGGAAGAAAGGATCCATCTCAGCGGGGTCAGACGCGCCCTGGGAACCATGAACCTTTCACTGGCTTTGAAAGAGAGTCAAGAGCAAGTAAAAAAACTGAAACATGCGGCTTTGAGAGTATTTGCCCTGCAAAGTGGCCTGGAGATGCTGGTTCCCACCAACTTGCATTGCTATCCAGGGCCCTGGCAAGGTGCAGGCAGACAGCACTGGGTCCAACCACAGCTTCACCAAAGCCCATCTCCTGCATCCAATGGTGGCCAATGCCTAGGGAACAGCAGGGCAAGCTTATACCAGAAACACCCCTAAAGCTCAGCCATCTGTGGCTCAGACCACTCTAATTTCCCAAGCCAAAGGTTATCTTTGTGTAAACTGCAGGACTGCAGGTTTCTCACCTGAATTAACTGAAGGGCTGCTTAGACTTTGAGGATTGCTGTGCCCTGGGTAAGGCTTACAGAAGGGACCCCCACTTACTGGTCATGGGAAAAGACAACACTTTTTGTGGCTACTCAGAAGGTTGGTCCTTCACATCCTCGTCATTTTAGGAGAAAATCACATTTGTTGCTACAATCCTGGCCAGAGATGGTTCAACTGGCATCATTCAGCTGACAAGCAAGGCTTCAAACACCCACCCGTATCCAGCAAGGAATTTACAAGCTCTTATTTTCTAGTCCCGTTACCCTACTTGGTTCTTTCCAGTAGTTTGACTGCAGAGAGAAGCTGCTCCATCCTCTCCAGCCAGAGTCAGCTGTATTGCAGCAGCAGGAGCCCTGGGCATGGCAAGAACACGTGGAGCCATGCACAGGCTGTGCTGAGGCCAGCTGTCTGCAGCAGAGTCCTTGCTCTCGCAGCAGGGTTGCTTGATGGATCATCTGGAAAGAAAAACCAATTAAAGCTTTCGAAGGATTCAAACAAATGCCTTATGGCCCATCAGGGGATCTCCCCTTGACATATTCCTCTGGATCATGTGTTTAAGTCATCATTTTCTATCCCCACTTTCCAGTTCTGTGACTTGTTGCTGGGGCAGTGTCCATCCTTAGTCAAACCTGCCAACCTGCTCCACTGAGACCCTGCAAGCCCCTTTCCCAAGTGCCCATGATGAGCCCTTCCCTTGCTGCTGGAGAGCAAAGGTGTGACAGAGCCTTAACCCACTTAAAAAACTGTTGCTAACACTGTCCTGGGAGCCGGTTACTGCCCAAGAGATGCTTATTGCTAGTTCACAGCAGCGTTACTAACAAAAAAAATCTAATTTCATGTGAAGATAGCAGACATTGACAGCATTTTTACAGAGACTTTATGGTGTTCAAAACTGGAACTTCCTTTTGTTGAGACATGTCAACCAAGATTTTAAAAGGCTTGAAGTTGTACTCTGGCACTTTGATCGTCTGATGATGCTTTTCTTCAATTTTGACATGGATGTTGTTTTGTGGTATTAACTGAAGGGGAATTAGACACTATTTCAGTCACCAAAAAGTGATCTTACTTAAGAAATGAGTACATATTCCATTTGCTCCCAAATCACATTTCTCAATATACTTATAAAAAATCACTACCAGCTGTACAGCCCCTTACCAGTGTCAAAAGCCTTTTACCAGCAACTTTGGTATTTTAATACCTGCAGAGATACTAGCAAAAAAGGTAGAAAGTATTTTTGAAAAGTTGTACTCCACTGTTCCCTTAAACACTACTTTTTGCAAGGCAGTTACTAGAGGACTAATGAGGTGATAGTTGTTATGCCATTAATATTATTCAGCATTGTAAGATTGATGTCTTTATGAGCTGACACTGAAGTCTGCATGGCACAAGGAACTGCTGACTACAGACTGAAACTCCCAGCTCACGGAGCAGCAGTGGCAGAAAGGCCCCAGGCTGGGCTGCACTGGAGCACCCATCACTTTGGCCTCCCTTCTGCTCTGAGGCCATTTCTTTCCAAACCTGCTGAAACCAGGACCCTCGGTACAGACCGGCAGGTCCTGCCAGCAGCCCAGAGCCTTGTCATTACAGCCTCGTCCTAGAAGCGCAGCAAACACAATGCGATCTACCCTGATGGGAATGGCGTCCCTTGCTGGTGACGATGAAGAGAGAGGAGACAAGTCCTTCTCCCCTACTTCTGTTACTACAGAAACAGCTGGTGCAACGCAGCCCATTTCTTGGTCAAAAATAGCAAAGGAATTTGAAAACTGCTTTTATTAAGAGAAAAGAAAGAATAAAAGACAGTTCATTTCTCCCTCAAACAAAAGCCAGACTATCGGATATTGATTTCTGTGCCATCTGCTGCAGACCAGCCACCACGCAAAGAAGATGCTGCTAGCCTGACCCCCGCCAGCAGCCCTGAGCTCGGCTCTGTTGGCGGCTTTGGTCCTGCAGAAGGATTTCCAGCCCTTTGAGAGACAGAATTTTTTTTTACCTTGTATATGATGTAAAATCAGTTTCATAATACAGGCAAAATCTATCATAATCTCTTCACGCTCAGTGCTTATTTCAGAGCCAGCTGCAGCTGTCACAGCCTAATACTCTCTGCTTAGGGTCTGTGTGTGCACAGCTGGCTCTGGCCCGAGCACCTGCCCTTGGCCCTCAGAAGCGAGCTGGGATCCCCCGTCAGGTCTGGGCTCCGGTACTCGGCTGCTGGTTTTATTTTGAAATCCCCCGTTAAAAACATGCCAAGGGGAGGGTGCCTGATTCCAAGAGAGCCTGGCTGGATTATTTGGACTTAGAGAGCAAAGTGTCAGGTTTGTGTTTAATGAATATCTCCATCAATCATCCCAGCTGCCCGTGGAATAATTACCTTGCAGAGCCCACAGTGGCAGGTAAACGCTTGGCTCAGGACACAGAGCAGGCTTTATTAGAAGCCCCTCTGTAACACTCGCTGTTACTATCATTTGCCTTCAATTACGTTCATGGTTGGTGCTTTACAATAGATGGCTATTTATTCCTTCTCGGGGCTGCTTCAGCAGATACCTTATGTTCCTGCAGTGTCGCCGCCCATGGGTGCTCACCCCGACCTTTGAGGCGTATAAACAAAACTTGCTAGAGGTGTAAGTTGCCACCATATTCGGTGAAGTGCAAACCAGAAGGAGCTCATTCAGGTCCTTCAGTGTCTCAGCTGTGCTGACTTGGAGTCTTTCACGCTCACGTATCCACATGAGGATGCAACTAGCCCTGAGAGGCTCTCAAGAGCTGCAGGGGAGACAAGCTAGGCTGATTTTATAACAGCAACAGTTAAACAATTACAAACTCATTCCCTGTGTAATCTCCAGTGCCTGCAATCACCTCAGCAATGAATTTGTCCCCTTTCATCTCTGCCCTCTCTGGCCTTCATCCCTAAGTGTCAGCAGGGTGAAATGCCCAAGCTTTGGGCTTTAAAGGACTTTACAAGTTCAGTTTACAAGCTCCATAAAATTACAAATTCTCCCTCCCCACTGCAGAAGTACCTTGTAAAACATGTCCTGTATTGTTTCAGTCTGACGGGACAGGCAGCAAAAGCCAGGCAGCATCTGAGCGGCAGCAAGCAGTGGAGGGAGCGCATCTGGTACCGAGCGGAGTCTCCGGCTGGGAGAGGAGAAAGCAGGCAGTGGACATGGTCGGCAGCAAATAAAAATAATTCTCTGCCTCATGCTATGCTTTTATTTGCCAAGACCCTTCTCCTGGGAAAGCCCACGGACCAGTTCCACCTTCTCTTTCTCCTCTCTTCTTGAGCAATTATTTGCAGCATGTATTTTAGTCAGTTTGCTTTGGGGTGTGACATCCATAAGCATCTCTGCACGTGCTTACATCCTAATCGGGCCTCGGGACCCAGCGCTGTACCTGGGACCAGGCGTCTCAGTCCTTAGCTAAGCACCTGGTGCTCTCAGCAGACTGCAGTGACCCTCCGCTGCAAAAGCCTGCCACCGAACTGGCACCGGGCAGTAATCCACAAAGCCCTCTTGCCCCCACTTCAGGCAGTTCATGCTGCTGATTGCATGCCAGAGGTCTGCAGAAGCCGTATGCTTCAGCCTGCTGTGTTTCTGTGTATAGGTTCGTGTTGCCCTGAATAGCATCAGAGAAGAAAGAAAATGAATGGCAGCCACAGCAGATACGCACAAAACACTTGCACATCGTACACACATCTACGCCCCAGAATTATTTGGTGTCAGGCTGAGCACAATGAGTCATAACTTACCTTTTCGCTAGAGCTGGAATATACTATCGACTTTTTGCCAGTGTCAGCACCATTGCCAATATTTTTACCACTCAGGGAAAGTGTTAGTTGGAGAAGAAAGCAAATAAGGCCCTCCCAACATCAGCTAAAAGATTGCCAGCAAAGGACGGAAAGAAAAATTCTGGGTTCTGCTGGTGGCCTGTGCCAATCCATCACATCCAGAAAAACCCTTGCGGAGCTGTCAGGACGGCGGAGCTGTGCCAGCACTCTGTGCCAGTCAATCAGGGCTGGCCGGGAGGAGCGCCGAGGCATTGTGCCGTCTGCGGCAGCGAGAGAAGTCGAGCAGCCAAGGCATCTCCAGAGGGGAAAGCCTGAGGGAGCAAACGCTGGGCGATGTACAAATGGGAGCCTGTCACTGGACACAGTTATAGAGATGACTCTTAAAATACACTTGTTGCCAGATATGATGACAGGTAACACAATCTCAAGGGCACCCTGAGAAGAAAAAGGGATGCGAAAAGCTTTGCCAAGTCAGGTGGCCTGCAGCTGCCCCCCAGCTCTGTAGTGCCCGGTGCTGTGACCCTTGCAGCTCTTTCTGGAGGGTGACAAGCTCCAGCTGTCCTGTTTTTAAGGTCTCATGTCAGAGCCACAGTCCTGCAGAGCCCGCAGGTGTCTCCAGGGGTCACAGTGCAACAGCTTCACGCAGTGGGGCTGAGCTCTCCCGAGCGCAGACCATTTTGGGCTGTATAGAAAAGCAATAATCCCTCCAAAATCCAGAAATCCTTTTATACAGTAACGACAGGATTTAATCCCGTCCCCTATTACTGTGCAGGAAGATTATTGGCATTTTTTTGCGAGTTTTCTCCTTTTGATACCAAACTCAGCTGGCTTCGAGCAGGGACTCATGGTGGAAGGGAGGACAGAGAGGGACCTGGGTCTGTATCTGGTTTTAAAGGCTGGACGCTGCGAGGGGCACGGGGTGTGGGGAGGGGGTCAGGGCTGGGGTCCACGCCCTCTATGCCACCCCGCAGCCACCCAAGCCTTTCACAGTGGGACACCAGATTTTCTGAAGCACTCATCACTCCCAGCCTCCTCTTTCGCCACAAAGCACTCACCAGCCTCGCGGCTTCTTGGCTCCCACCACTCATATCGGCCCCTGCCTCCTTCCTCCTCCAGAAGACTTCCTTCTGCTGGTCCCTACCTGGCTGCAGGCTCTGGGATGAATTCCAGCCCGAGCACAGGCAGCGCATACCTCCAGCCACCAGGCACCTGCGGGCTGCGTGGCCAGAGGCACGGCGGCTGCCTGGTGGCTACTGGCCCTTTTGGCTGACTTCTTAAATCTGCAGTGGCAGTGCCAATGTAGCTGCAACATTTTTTAGATGTTTGAGAGGATAAAATTGATACATGATTCCCCTGCTCACCCCCCTGCTAACTTTGGATGCAAAATGTTTACAAACAGCTGTTGTAACATCCCTGAGGTCCAAAGAAAAGTACTCTGCTAGAGGGAAAAAGATCTTAGCATGGACTATGTCCAGGAATTTTATGAACAGAGCCAGGAGCTTGTTCAGATGTTTCCCTTCTAGCTTTCAGTTAACAGGGTCTGTGAGATGAGAGGGTTTATCATTTGTAACAGCTGTGACTGCACCGGGGCTGCAATATGGCCGGGCGCAGAGGGCAGCCATCAGGGAGGCTGGCCACTGGGGAGGACAGCCGCCAGGGACCCAGCCTGGCTCCGGGGGCTGCAGCAGCAGCCACCACTAGTGGTCCAGGTGACGGCTACTTGTCCCAGACCCCGTGGCTGCAGCAGCATCCCTGCTCCCACTGTCAAGCCCTGGGGCAGGAGTGAGCGTGGCTCGCGGTCCCCGGGGTGCCACCGGGCATCCCAACCAGCCTCGCCGGCAGCAGAGCGAGTCCAGCTGACCATGCCATGTATTTAAGGGGGAAACCCTCATGTATCCCCGTCCCTTTATTCCATGAGTCACCTCTCTCCTCTCCCTGCTGCAGTCGCTGTCTGTTGGCAGGATGGGCTCAGGGAGCTGCTTGCTCACCCTGGAGAAAGCCATTGCTCAGTCGCACAACAGGGGAAGAAAACAGCTTGTGAAACACAGGCAGTCAGATCCCTCAAGCTAAAATTAAGTTTTCTTTTAAAGAGTCCCCGTTTCTGGAAGCAGTTTCCTGCTTTTCTAATTGGCATTTCTGAAGGGAGAGAAAGAGATCTCTGTTCCAGAGGTATTAAGCCCTTTAAAGATGCTTTAAGTAACAAAGCAAAGATTAGAGAACACGGATCAGATGTTTTTCCTATCAAAGCCTTTTCTTTTCTTTCCTTTTTTTTCCCCTGCTGTGGATGCTTCGAGTCTCCACTGGGCCGGGCTTCATTAAGGCTGTTAACATCGCAGCGCTGATGTCTCTGCCCAGCTAACAGTTTGGGTGGCCTGAACTAAAATCTCCCAAAGGGCTCATTACAGGTGGTAGGCAGACAGGGCTGGAGCCTAGGCCACACCACATATCCCTGAGAGAAATGTGTTTCCCTCACCAAAAAAGCACAATATTATATTCTTAAGACATTCCAGCCCTGTCTGGGTGTTCTCTGCATGCATTCCTGTACGTGGGATTATTATTGTAGAGAATTTATAAAGTCATTCATTTCTCTGGAAGTGTATGACACGGGTTTTGGTTGAATGGGCCCAGTGCAAACTGAGAGCCATGTGGTGCTATAAAAACACAACAGTAAATAAATCAGCAGGGAGAATTTACACTTCAGCCTTCTGATTGTTTTTACATTCGGAGGCTCAGACTCAGAGCCAGAGTGTAAAATAAATACCTGGAACACCGAAAATGCAGCGTCACACTCTCGCCTGCGAGCAATCACACCGGCAAAGCTGAGGTACGTGCAAAGCCAGTGTGTTTACAGCGAGCTTGTGGTGACCTTTTTTTCTTTGGCTGCTTCCTATTTTTCTTGGTGATACCTCAGATCTTTATTACTGTATTGTCGGCCCTAGAGCTCCTGTGAGTGAAGGTTGCGTCAGGCCCGCAGGGGTTTGAATGCTTGATTTTTTTTTTTTCCCGGGGGTTATTTTTATCACAACTCTTTAGGAAAAAAAAAAAAAAGAAATCACTCCAGGGTGAAACTTGCCAGCTCCTGGGTGTTACCAGGAGGAAATCACTCTTTTCATCTGTGAAAAACAGGAATGAAAGGAGCCGGGCGATGGATGTCCGGGCTCTGTGCTGTCACAGTCCTGCCACGGCACGGGGAGCTCAGGCTGGCAGAGCCGAGTGCCGGGAGGGAGCACAGGGTCAAGGTCCGTCTCGAACCTGCCCTTGGTGGGAGCCGGAGGGTCTCCTGCTGCCCATGCTGACAAGGTGGGGAGGTGACAAGGTGACCTTGCAATTTAGCGCTCTTCAATCAGAGGAATTTCTGCTGCGAGTGTCCCTGCATAACATGAGAATGTCACCCAGCTGCAATTTCACCCCTTAAGAGGCAAAGCGTGAAATCATTGTTGATGACATCAAATTGTTTTCGGAAAACCAAAGCTATTCTGAGATGGGTGGAACTTTCCTATACTGAAGCAAACCTTTTCCGGGCACGAAAATGGATCACAAATACTGTGAGGCAGTAAAACAACCCCTGGATCAAACTTCTCCCTCAACCCCCCCTGCATACCCCAGGTTGCTCTGGTTGAGTTCATCTCTGCTGACCATTGCACAAAAACAGATTTTTGCTCTACTGCCAAAAAAGCACTAGGGTTATTCACCACCTCAGAGCTGGGGCCATTGCCAGTTCCGATGGGCCTTTTCTCATCAGCAATTAGCATCTATCTGGCCACTGATGTCTCCGATGTCTCCTCCACGACCATAAGAACGCCTGATTTTACCTGTCAGGCTGAAATCACCTCTTCCCACACAAAGCAGATGCGGGGGATGTGTGCCAGCGGTGGGGTGACTCCGAGGTGACCTGTGGCACTGCTGTGCTGTTGTAACCCTTTGGCTGCCCCCGTCCCGTGGCGGGGGCGCTGGGGCAGCCCCCCACAGGTGGCAGCCGTGCCTCGGTGTCTCCCATGCCTCTGCCGTGCCGTCCTGCTCTAAGAGCCTGCTGTGCATTTTGTGCACTAGACAAAATAATGCTGCTGGTGGAAGTATCTGAGAGCATAAGAGAACGTGGAATTTGGCTCAGTTAAAGGAATATATTACTGGCATTTGCATTTTCCATATTTTCTTAGTAAAACAAATCTCTGGTCTAACAAAAGGATGAGAATTAAGATAGTGTGGCTCCGTGCCTTTGGTAAAAAGCATTTGTTTGCACACACACCCCTCAGGTACCCAGAGAATGGGTAGTTAGGGCTGAATGGCAGGCTAAGACCTCAACAACTCTATTTTGGTGGCTGAGATCAGATTCAAGCTTACAATCCAAATGCATATGCAAAAATTTGAACCCAAACTGTGTCTGCAAGAGAGATTGTCACTACCAGTATGCTGATATTGTGGCTTTTAGTCTCTCTGAAGGTACAGAAACTCTGAAAACTGTAAGCACCTCAGTCTCTGTGAATCCATTATACTAGCCAGATTCCTGTTATCTTTAATAAGGGATTATTTTTGTTAGCCAGCAGTAGAGTTTTCGGATAGAAAAATGGAAGAATTTCCCTCTGGCAGGCCCCAGCATGCCGCCCTCCAGGAACAGCTGCCCCCTCCACCAAGCCCCATCCCCAAGATCTTCCTCCGGTGTGCATACACTTTTCATGGGTGAGGAAGATTTTGTTGAGTTTTTGGGTAATGGATCCTCTATGCTCACTTGCTCTCTGTTTGGATTGTGAAGGGGCCATTCTGGCAAAGCAGTATTCAGTGGTGGTCTCCAGGAAAAGGCGTTTCTTGCATTAAAAACAATAAAAGGCCCAATGTTTTACAGACAGATGTCCATCAACAGCTGGCGCTGGAGTGGGAAGAGAACACCGGATCTTCTCCATCGTCACAGGGCTGGGGCTCTGCATAGCCACTTGTTTATTTAACAAGCTACATTATTAAACTGGACCTTGGATTGTGAGTGGAAAAACCACACAGATGCTTTGATCGTTTATAAAGACCTACTTGAGAGACTGTGCACTTCACTACGGCTGCAAGGAAAAAAAAAGGGCAAAGTCTGTATTTCACCAGCTTTCACTTAGCTGGGCCAGTGACTCAGCTTGTCTTTGACTCAGATGTCTTTGGACTTGGTCTCATTTGCAAAATTACCGGTATCAGGATCACACAGTTAGGGCAGCTTGCTGTGCAAGGAACCCGGACACCCAGGTGTACGGAGGTCTCTCCCCCCATCCCGAACCACATGCCCTGCTGCGGTCAGTGCTTTGGGCAACTACGGCCCCTTCCCCAGTCCTGTAAATAGCTCTTGCACTTGGCTTTGAGCCCTTCTCTATCCCACTGCTCCCTCCCCGTCTGGGCTCTGGTTCAAGCTGTACCGAAGCCCAGAAGGGCTCGTGGGGCTCCCAGCACGCAGGCGAGCCCTGGCAGTGCTTCCTCCTGCCGCCACGTACCTGGGCTCGGGCGGCCGCGTGCCACCAATACGTCAGTCCTCTCATCGCGGCAGCTGCCCCCAAGTTCGTCACAGCAGCTGTCCACCAGGACACAGCAACACTTGCAGCTAGGAGGGGAACACTTTATCCAGCTGAGACTGGCTGGTAGTTTAAATGGGGAAATGTAATTACCCACACTTCAATTTGGCACTGAGATTGCGTCTGCAGTGGGCACCCATTGCGCTACGTGCCAGCCCTGCCTCACAGGGACACCTTGCCCGCTCATTAGAGGCAGCACAGACACTTGAGATGTCCATGTCCAGAGATGCCCTGACAGTTCAGTGCAGAAGCAACATGACAGGACGTGGTTAAACCAAGACTTTCCGAAATAAACTGAAAATCCATCATTACCCCAGCTTGTACCTATTCTGCCATCACTTTGACTTGATGGCATCAGCCTGGCCGTGCACCGAAGCCCCGCGTGCTCCACAGACGGGCAAGACAGAGGGACGCCCAGGCTGCCGCGCAGACCCAGAGGAGCTCTGTGCCCACCACATGCCTCGGACGGGAGATTTTGCAAGGAAGCAGATTTTCAGTAAAGAAGCCCAAAGTTGACTCAGTACCTAGGCAGAGGGAAAGTTATGTACGAGTCACTGGGCACAGAGTAACCACACAGCTTTGCTCCATGAGAAGATCTCCCTCTGTGCTCGACGAGGGAGAGTGCTGCAGCAAAGCTGGGCGTGTTTTCCTGCCTCCACTCGCCTTCAGAGCTGCTTGCATTTTCTGGCACAGCACAGCGCTTCACACCAGGCCCGGCAAAGTGCTTGTAGGTTTGTCAGAGCATGAAATAAGGTGGAAATCACTAAAACCCGGCATTGAAGTGAAAAGTGCTCTCAGCACAGGAACACCAATAAAAGAACAGGTTCTGCAGATTATTTTGCAATTACTGCATACACTGGTTGTTTTAAGGAGATTTTACATTTAATTTTTTTTTTTTTGCTTAGCCAGTTTATTCTCTATCCATGTTTTCAAGAAGTCTGAAATCATTACAACACAACCCAGCCACTGGGCTGAAAATGTGATATTCCCAAAGCTATTATGTAGTCCTAGGTATTTTGGACTCTACTCCTGACACAAGTAACAAAAACAAACACATGGAACAGATATGTAATTTTAACTGGAAGCCGGTCTATGTTTTAGGCTCATAAACAGCACAATCATTATTTACACTTGACTAACTTGTGTTTCAGTGAAACCTAAAAGTTTCTGTTGTGTGTTCAATCAGGTTGTAATTTCAAGTTGACCGCTATATGCCTCTGCTAAAGAAAGCAAATGGCAAATAAGAAATTCAGGCTCTGATAATGCAATGAGGCAGAATAATTCAGCATTGAATACAAAGGTTGTGTTTACGTGCACCGAGCCCAAAGTTAATCCTATTCAATACATCTGCAGCTCTACTGGAAAGGTTGCACTGGACAATTTGCTTTATCAGATTAATAAAGCTTAACTTTGTGCGTGAAGAGCCACCAGCAAGCCCCATTCTTGGGAATTTCCATTATTCAGCACTAGACCTGTGTTGTGCTTTTTCACAGTCCCACATTTCTCTTTTTTAGTTTTATTCTTGATGAACTACCCTCAGAGTATCTTTGGTCTCATAAGCAGCAGGCACTTGGAGCTGTCTGATCCCCCACAGGATCCCTGTGCCAGAGGCAGGGGTGCGGAGAGCCGCACAGAAGTAACGACACCATTACGAAGATGTATTGCAGCACCAAGCAGGACAGCCCCACGGGGAAAAGGAGCTTCCCGGTAGTGAAAGTCTGAGAAGAGGCATGGGATCTGACACGGTCTACACACAGAAGGTTAACAAGTTACCTCCAGCAGCCGAGCTGCTGGAGCTGCCTTACACACTGCTACCTGCCCTGGAGGAGAGCACCTCAGGCAGACCCATAAGAAGTGCACACTTCTGGGCTGGCATTTCCAGAGTTATTGACATAACAGCATAAATATTCCTGAGAGTCAGTGAGACTCGGTAGTATTTTCAAGAGAGTCCAAGCAATATGGCAGCTTGCATCACGTCTTCAGAAGTGTATAAGGGTCCCTAGTTAATGCAGAGAGTGCCTAGGGAAATTAAAAAGCCCTGTCAGGAGGTCAGGACCAGTATTGCTCTGATTCACTCATCTTTACTGGGCTTTGTTCTCTCTCTCCATCACTGACCAGTGTCTGAATACCTCCAGATGGCAAACCTGTGGATACTCAACAGACAGGCACTTAAGTGCTTTCTTTCTCACCTTTGAAAATGGGACTCCACCTCCTAAATCACTACAGTCCTGGTAGGAAGTAACCGAGCGTGTGTAACAAGCAGAGCCCCTGCGTCTGTGTGGAAATCAATGCAGCTCCACTGACTTTCAACAGCTTCAGTAACCTCTGTCAGCTGTCTCACATTGTAAGCAATTTAATTATCATCACTTCTGCTGTAAAGCATGTAATGTCACAGCCAGACACATTGATCTATGTGAGTTTATCACTACAAGCTCTCTGCACACTATCTTCTCTGCTGTTCCGAACACCTTCCCGTACATGTAAGAAACTCTGCCTTGGAGAGCCCCACCATGTCCGTCCCCACCGTGAGGAGGGTTTGCGTCTTTCCCCAGAGGCTGAGCTGCTAATGGGGAAGTTGCTAGGGCTCTGCCTCCCGGCAGACTCACGTTTCCATCAGCAGATGCAGGCTGCTGCCGAGTCCCCGAGGCTTCAGGCAGATTTTCTGTGCACTGCTCAGCTCACACATAGCAGAGTGATGCCACACAGGGGTGCTAAAACTTCTTGTATAAAACATCTTCTTGCAAACCCCATTGTTCAGTTACGGGAACCTGCCCCTGTGTCCAGAGGGCAGATGCGGCAAAGCCACTCTGGGGCTACTGCCGCTGGCTGCCCCGGGGCTTGCCTTGGCCCCCTTTCAGCAAAAGGGTCTGACACCTCTGGGTGTACTCTGGGAACTGATGCTGATACCGAGACCGATACAGCAGCTAACGCCGATACTGAGAAGTGCTAGCTGGTTGTGTTATGCCAGTATACAATGTTGCATATATAATATGTTAATTAATTTCACCATAATATGGCTCAGGGAGGTGTTATCTCCATCCTTACTGTGCGGGGCTGTGTACTTCGTTATCCTGGGGGGTGAATTTGTTTGCCACTCCAGCTCACCTGCCCACCCCATCCAGCACATCCCAGAGGCAGCGCTCGTGGCTGTCACCAGCCTGAGGGCTGACCCGCTGAGGTGCTCCTGCTTGCTGCCAGGGAAGGACCAGTGCGTTTTCCCAACCAGCAAGGAGAGGCACCACGGCTGCCCCAGCCCTGGGCTCCCAGCCTCAAGCCTCGCGAGGAGCGGGGCCGGGCCTGGAGGCCACTCAGCAGCTGGCCACTGCCCGGGAAGTAATGCGAGCCCCGGCGATGGCTACAATCGTAGACAAATAGTAATAAATAAGCAGCAAAGCACTGCGCCTTGACAAGCCTTGGGCATCCCCAGGGATTTGTAATGGGATATGGAGGTTTTCACCTCCTGCTCTCTAGTTCACATTTCAAATCCAGCCCCGCTCCATAGTGACCAAAGGTCATTGCCAGGCTCAGTCGCCCGTGTGAAGACATAAATGGCCTCATTTCTCTAATTCCTCAATCAAGTCTGGGGGGGAGGACTGGATTTGTTTGGGTTTTATGATGCTGGTGGTACAGGGCAACAGCCAGTCTATCTGAGCCTTTCCGTCCTGACCCTGTCCTGGCCATGTCTGGCACCTGGTCACCTGCATGGCAGCTCCCAGGCACCGAGCCCAGCCCTGGCCCGTGAAGCACAGTGGATCTGGCATTGCTCTGAGTTCTGCACCTTGTTTTACTTCTCCCATCTATAAAACTAAGCCAAAGCATGCATTTTTGTGCAGCTTCTGTACAAGGGCTGTCAGATTTGCAGTGCTCACTGCACAAGTGAAATCTCACTATTTAAATGCAGATCCTCAGCCTGTTCCTAGAGCGGGGTCCTGGCCCCTGCAGCCCCAAGGCCACATTTGTAGGCAGCAAATGGGTTCTTCCAACCAAACTTGGCATGAAAGGCAACAGCACCGGTGTGGCTCCCTAGCCAGCTGCACCCTGACCCTGGGGGTAGTTGTGGGGAGCCTTGGGAAGGTCGAGCTGCCACGGAGCACACGGGGTTTGTGTCTGCTTAGCAGCAGCTCTCTTTCCCCTAAGCACAAGGCTGCAGCTGGGACCTGGGGAAGAGCACGTCAGCCCCCAGCCCTGTTTCACCCTGCTGGCAGGGAAGTGGCCAGGACAGGGTTATCGCCGCCCCTGCGCCCTCGTGGGAGCGCAGTGCCAGTGCTTACGTCTTGTACCAGTGCTTTGCAGTGGCCCCTCCAGCCTGCGCATTTCCCATACCATTCAATGAGGTACAGGGTTCATTCTCCCTTTGTGGCAATAGCCAGAGCCGCTCGGGGCTGCCAGAGGGACCTACAGAGGTTTGCAGATTGCTCTGGATTCCCAGGCACGGAGGTGTTTTATAAATATCCCCTATTATTATGGTGCTCTATTAATAACTGCCTTGGGGAACAATGGGAGCACGCAACAGCTTTGGTCATCCGATGCCAACCAGTCAAGCCTCCACAGGGCCATGGGCCATTCCCAGAAAAGCATCTATTTGGGGAAGCACAGCATTTGCACACAAGCACAGGGGATGCGCGAGGCCCTGGAGGATGCCAGGCTGTGATGCAGGCTCCTGGCGACGCGCTGGCTGGCAGCCCTGACCCAAAGTGGGAACGTGGCGGGCCCCGTCCTGCCCGCAGAGCAGCCCTCACCCCAGTGTGAGGTATGCACCGCAGTGTGACCCTGGGAATCGGGTCCTACTCTTCCTCCTCCCCTGGCCATTGCCAGGCAGGGAGGGCAAGCAGGGTGAGGACCAGGGCTTGTGATGGATCTGGTTCCTGCCCAGATGCTCTTGAGGTCGCAGCTCTTGCAAAATTTGACGTTTTCCTGCAGGTTCCTGTTCCTGGAGTCCTGGGGTTAGCCATTATCTCCACATTCACTTTTCAACAGGTTTTGGCTTCATTTTAGTAGCCTAAATCAAGAATAGAGGGAAACTAAAATTATTATTTTTAAAGTCTGATGATTTTTAAGGTTTTCTCCTGATTTTCTGGACAGGGAACTAGACAGGGATTTTTTTCAATTCCTGAGCTGAGCAGAAGTGCAGACAAGACTTTTCATGGTGGCTTCGCTGTGCGTTTTCTCTAGACTTGGCTTGGTTTGGGTGCAGAAGTAGCAAACGCTCCTGGGGACATGTCCTGCCCATTGTCACAGCCATGATGCCTGCAAGGACATGAGTGGTTCAGGATGAGACAGCTTTTGGGCAGCCTCAATGCTCAGTCAAAAGGCATTTTTGGGGGTGAGATGGGCGGTAAAAGAGGCAGGGCGAGACCTCCCTACTGGCCTCCCCACCCTCTCCCAGGCTCATCACGCTGGGGACACGGCAGCAGGGTTTGGCAACAGAAGAGGAAGAAAAAGCTGGGGGGAGCCCAGCCCTTGTTTCCCTGTGAGGGACACGGGAGAGCCCCACTCCCGCCGGGTGTTACGGTCCCTGCTTGGGATCCCGCCAGGTTCACCAGGGAAAAAGGTACCGGGTTTTTTTCACATTGTTCCTGATGGCTGAGCACTTCCTGAGCTTTTCCAACATCGCGGGGATGGGGAGCAAGAGGAAAACGGAACCTTTTTTTATTTTCCTTCCTTTCGCAATTTCTCTGCGATCACAAAAAGCCATATTGCAGCTAATTTTCCTGCCTCCGTTCACACGGGCATTTTGCAAGGGCACAGGAATTCCTCTATGAGGGCCGTGGGCTCCTCTGATGCCCTGCGGCCGGCGCAGCGCCTCGCCGTGCACCCCAAGCCACCAACTTATCAGCTTCCTGCACTCAGGAGCACGGGCGCAGCATTGGGCCCCGCGTCCCACCCTGGCCCGCGGCGGCAGAGGCAGCAAGCGGAAGCAGAGGCAAGCGCAGAGCCCACGGCCCTGGGACCTTTGATGGGACCGAGGTGGGAAACCAGGGAGTTTCCCGGCTACGCTGCCAGGGCTGCCGTCCCCACGGGGTGCAGGGGCGGGACAGTGCTGAGAACTGACGTAACTCACCAGCACCACTTCCAGCTGCTGATCTCACTGAATCAGCACTGATTTGCCCCAGCTATGCACAGAGGCCTGAAGATGTGAAGGGAACTAAAAGTTGCAGAGAGTTTTGTGCTCTCTGTTCATGCCCAGCTCACTCACCAGCCGCATAAAGAAGTTGCAATGCTCAGCTGGTACCTAAGGGGACTTTCTGTGTGATGTGGAGGTGAAAAACCTTTCACCTCATCACCTCTGGCAAACCAGAAGTTGTGCCTAACCTGAGTGTTTCCAGGGACATGACAGGAGTCGAGCCCTACGCTTGGTACAGGCAGGACACGGCATGGATCATCTTGCTCACAGGACAGTGTGTGTGGCCGTGCTGGTTTCCTCTCACCATGCTGCAGTTTGCCAGTGAGAAAAAAACAGTGACCCCCCCCAGGGCATTTCAGCTGGGTCTGGGCTGGGAACAGCCTTCCTCTCGTCCCACGCGTGATCAGAGCCCTGAGTAAGCAAGGGGACATGGCTCCGAGCATCCACCACCCTCTAATTCCTCCCTGGTTCAGCTTTCACTGGCTTTCCCTTAGTAAGGACATTCTTTTTCTCTTTACCAACTGCAAGCTAGGGAAACCTAATGCCAGTATTAAGAAAAATACTTTTCAAATTATCCTTTAGTTCCAACAGCTTAATGTCCTTACACATGCTTAGTGTGGAGTTTCAGCCTCATCTGTCTGCAGCAGGAGGGCCCGCCCTGGTTGGGAGCAGCAGGACCCCTTTCATGTCAATGTGCTGGTCCCCCGCCAGCTGCGGGGAGGAGCTGCCACGTGGAGCATCGGCTCCTCCCGGGAGGAGACTCCCGACAAGGGCTGAGCACGAATAGCTGGTTAAGTTTTGAAGGCTGTATCCACCTGTGCTGGAAAAGATGCGATGGGAGGGGTGGCCCTTCTTTCACCGTGGGTGGTACTGAGGGTTTCTGCACCCCCGTGCTGCGGGGTTGGCTCGGAGAGCAGGATCTGGCGCCTGTGACTTCAGCATGGGCAAAGCCATGCCCTGTGCTCTGTGCATACAGCACCTAATGCAGGGAAGGACTAACGCACGGCATGAGCCTGGGGATTTCATGCTTGCCTGGCTGGAGGCTCTGCTGCTTTAATGGGTGACCCCTCCTTAAACAACCCTAAAATGCAGCAGAGCTGGTTCGTGGTGGGGCAAGCCATGCTACCTACCTCTCCTGCCCACTCTGGCTTCTGTCCTGCAGATGCTCACTGCAGAGAGACGTCCACCCCCTCGCACAGCAGCCCAGCAGCACTTCGGGTGCATGGGTTGTGCTGTCCTTCCCAAGGAGCTGGTGGGGCAGATGGCACCTCACAGCTGGCTCCTCTCTCATTAGTTTTGGGACTAGATTCGGAGTTTGCCAAGGGCTGTGAGCTGGTTATGTTGGGCTTGGTGCTGACCCCCTCCTGCTCTCACCAGCTAGCAGTGTCTCATGCTCCTCATTTTCCACATTAGGAAAGGCGTCGTCTGGAAATGTCGTGGTTTCTCTCCCGGAGCACCTTGGAAGTTGGACGCAGCCTCCTCCCAGGGGAGCTCCTGCATGAGCCCCCCAGGCAGGAGACCTCAGCCAGCCCCAGCCCGCCAGCAAGGAGGACGGGGCAAGAAACGCTGCTAGAAAGGAGTGGGGGGCAGCACCTGGACCACCCAGAGGGAAAAGCAAAGAACGAGCAGTGGAATTGCCTCTTCTTCCTCTTATTACATTCCCATCACTCACAGAGCCAGGCAAAGGCTGTCTCGCAGGAAGCCAAGCTGCCGGGCATGGCCAGGCACCCTCGGGCCCACGCCGCATAGCCCGGCTGGCTCGAGGCGAGAAAGCGGGTGCTGGCGGGAGAGTGTCTGGCCCAGCCCGCCCGGCGTCGTGACACCTCCTCACAGCCGTCCCGAGCCTCGGGGCTGGGGAGGGCCGGGTGGGGGCTGACTCAGGGGAAATGCCTGGAAAACGCTGACACAAGTCAGAGCCAAGGGAGAAATACGGCAAATATTATTGTTGGAGAAAGGACATGGCAGGGGGAGGCTGATGCATGTGGAGCAAACAGGCCAGGGGAGAGCACCTGTGTCCCCCAACACGTTCCCAACGGTGGTCACTGACCCTTCCCCACATCCACTGCAGAAAAGAGAGCATCAGATGAAATGAATAGATGGCTAAGTCACAACAGGGAAAAGACAATACCTCACGAATGGGTGGGTGGGCAGGATTTCACGAGGGATGTCACTGCAGCACCTAGTGCCACGTTCCTTGCTACGTGCAGCTGGGATCCTGCTAGCTCAGCAAACTGCTGACATCCCCTCCTACATCCCCTACAGACTGCGAGTGCTGTAACGCCGCGGGGCGGTGACACCTGCGGCGGGACGGGCCCCTCGGGGAAAGCAGTGCCTCTGCAGCACACGGTGGAGAGGGGACTCCGGATCCCCACAAAATGAAACAACTGCCTACACACCTTGTCCCCGCAGGGAGGGCTGGGGACTGCTGGCAATCCAAAAGGAACAAGCCAGAGTCAGCATTAAACCTTCAGAGGAAGGCTGCTCGCCCGCACGGCTCTGCGCGCAGAGGGGATGCGGCCACCTCAGTCTCTGTCCCCCAGCTTCCCCAGACTGGCAAAGCGCCCTGTGACTGGAGGGGCTGACACAAGCCCGGAGCCTGAAAAATGGCCCAGAACAACCCCCCCAGTCTTCGCCCCCCTCCATCCCCGCTACCGTGTGTAGAAATGAAATCTGGCTTCTCAGAAGCCTTTGCTGCCCCAGCAAGGGGATTGTTTAGCTAAGATTCACGTTCACACAATGAGACCTTTATGGCTTATAGGCAAAGAAAAGGCACCAGTGGAGTCACGGTCTCTTGGTAAAACAAAGGGGTTGTTTTCAAGTAACTGAGCCTGCTTCTTACCACTGTAGGAAATTACTAAAACTTTAGACAAAAACTAGCAATTTGGGTTTTTGCAAGCGTGACAGAAGAGCCCCGTTTCAGCCCGACGATGTGCGCGCGAGCGCAGTCATGGTGTGCTCAGCGCTGGGCGCCCAGGGCAGCGGGGCCTTGGGCAGATGGCACGGCCGGGAGGCACTGGGAGGGACAGGGAGGGAGCGAGCGTTTCCACGAGCTGGGCAGAGTTTTGTGACGGTGACATTTTACAGACTTGGGACTCTGCGCTGCCTCGTCCTCCCACTGCTGGGGTCCTGCCTGATGCTGCATGCGTGGTGCGGGCAGCGCCTGAGCTCCAGCTTCACTCTTACCCCTGGGGGCCTCTGAGATGCCTTTGAAAAGCTTCTTGGTGCTCTGGACTCATCACGTGTAAAACAAGCCGCAAGGCTGCGCTAAATGCCTTACCTCAACAAGTCTGTCTGTCCCACGCAGTGCTTCGGGTTAACCAGTCCCACTTCACCGGGAAAAAATCATAGGAGGGGACTGCCCTCAGTGGCACAGACACTCTGCTGCAAAGACACATTGAAGTTGTCCTTGGCGCAAAGTTCGTTAAGCCCAGAGGAGGCTCCAGGCTTTGGATCCAGCCCTAAAGCGGGGCCTCAGTAGCAAAAACCCACCTCTCCCTCACCACCATCTGGGTGCCGTGCCACCACGGGGAAATGCCCGTGCATCCCCAGCCTGCTCAGCCCTGCCCATGCCCATGCCGCTCCTCCGTCGCACGGCCGTCCCGGCTGCCCTCCCCGGGGTTTTCCGGGTGAGGGACCGCATCACCCCAAAGCGGAGCTGCCCTCTGCCCCCTTCTTCTCGACAAATAAACAGGGAGGTGCTGACAGCTGCCAGGTTTGCCCAGCAGCCTTTTGATGGACGATGGAAGCCCCCATGGTGAGGAGAGTGAGCTGGCGGGGGCCTTGTGCTCGCAGGGAGCCGGCAGCGCGGCTGGGCTGCGGAGGCTGCATGGAGCAGAGCTGGGGGTGCAGGATGCAGGAGGGAGAGGGCTCGCCTGGGGCATTGGACACCGTCCAGTGCCAGGAAGGGGTGCAGCTGCCAGTTGCCCCAGTAAAGGCACTGGGCCATACTGGTTCTACCTGGGGCTGGCCCAGTTCATGTCCCAGAGCCCAGTCAGACCGTGCAGTGCCAATAATGAACAGTGTCACTGGGCTGTGCATCCCCACTGGGGCTGTGGCACTGACATTACAGATGGAAACACCCTGAGAAGGGTGTCTTTGTATTGTAATTTTGAGTAAAAAAAACCTGTAATTTCCTGGTGTTTTGGAAAGCCACAAGCTACTGTTGGAAAATACTCACGCAGCCCAGGGGAGCCCTGGGCTCTGCCTTCTGCAGGAGCCCCAGGGGCTTGCACTGCGCTGGGTCAGCTGTGGTGTCCTGGGCACTAACCTCGGGTTTCCACACTGGGTGTGCTTTTTAAGAATATGATGAGCACTATAGCCTTGATTTTCTGTCTCCTCCCCTCAGAAGCACCACGGCCATGGGGATGGAGCTGGGTAAATGAGGCAACCAGATTGTTCACTCTGAGGAAATCTTGGCATTTTTAAAGCAAATTCATATACCATCCTGATGCTCACCTGAGCGGGGAGAGCTGTGAAAACGCAGCCCAACATTTAATTTCCTTTTCTTTCCTTCTTTTTTTTAGCTGAAGTAAGTCATACGTAACATCTGGCATTCATCTTTTCTTTCTTTCACAGGCACGGCAGAAACCCTGGTGTGAGTCATGTCCATTTAAATATGGAAGCACATCATAAAACCTAATGGAGAGTCCAAGAGGTGAGCTTTTATGTGGTTAAAACTCATAGAGAGGTCAAGATTGTTTGGTTTAAACATGGGGGGTCACTCTGCGCATGAAGGTGGTCCTCTAAACCTTTAGGAAGGCTTGTTTGCTCAGCGCAAGAGCTCAGCTCAGCGCCCGCGGTTTTACTGCCTGACTCCCGACGGCGCTGCGGCTGTCCGGGGAAAGGCAGCGTCGCCGCAGCGCTCCCCGTTCCCCAGCGGAGGGGAAGCGCAGGCACGGGCCGCATCCTGCAGCCGTGGGGACCTGCGGCCTCAGCAAGGGTCCCCAGCCAGCAGCAATGGGAGCTGGGGCTCAGCCGCTGATGGGGTCTTGGGGTTATCGCCTCGCTCAATACAGGGGTCAGAGATGGCCATGCTGCCTGTGCCGCAAGACCAGGGAAGTTTTGCATTCGCTTGTTGACTGTAAAACCCCACACGTTTTATATGACAGGGAAAAGGAGGAGTGTTAACAATTCTTTCTTCCTTGTTAAGCTCTCTTTTTGTTTTATTGACTCTGAAATAATTTTTGGTGACCATTTATTACAATTTTATTAGCTAGTTTATTGTGACTAAATGCATGATAAAGCAAACCTTCTGGTCTGGGCTGTTGTAAAGATGCTGTTTGATCTCCAGTCCTTTTGCCTGACACACATTAGCTTGAGCCAATGCCAGGCATCTGCACCCCATCTGAGGTCAGATTGTCCTTGCCCATCCCTGGGACAGTCTCGTCCCAGTGACTGTCCCAGCCATGGGCATGAGTGAGTCCCAGGCTGGGGTGGGATCTGTCCTTCACCTGGTGGAATAGACCAGCTCAAAGCTTCAGGCTCCTCCTTGCTGATGCCCTGGACAGGGATGATTTTTGACCGTAAGCAAACAAGACTTCAGCCTGGGTTATTAAACCTGGATTAGATCAAGACGGATGACTGGTGCAGCCAACATCATGCCCAGCTCTCACATCAGTGCAGTCTGGGCTGTGGCAGGCACCAGAGTCGATCCACCCCATGGATGCTGTCCTCAGACACCTGCTCCAGCCAGAGGCTGCAAACTTAGGATGCAATTAAAATAATGACAACAAGGGGCAAAGTCCCTGACATCTTAGAGGCATTAAGCACTTAGGTCTGCTTCGTGGTCCTCCCTCCCTCCAGCCTCATTTCCATTACCGTAACAACATCTCTATTTACTGCTGGTGCCCCGGTCATCTAGCGCTGGCAAGCCGAGTATCTTGACTACTATAAGCCCCTTCCTCAGCTGTCTTTCGGATTTTCCACTATTCAACCCCCAATTGTCAAGTTTGCTCTGGGTGGGATGATTGGAGCCTGCACATTCACCTCTGAGAGGGAATGAGGAGGTGACAGTCCCCACCTGAGACTCACCTCTGCCCCTGGGCCCTGCCCTGGTTCCGTGTGGGTTTTGGTGCAGGACCAGCCTTTGAACTGAATCAAGAAGCGACAGCTGGTCACGGTGGTGGGAAACCCCGCAGGTAACTGATCAGCACGTCCCGCTCCTGGCCCCAAGTTTGGGGTCTGATTGGCAGAGGCTTGACACTTCCCTTTGCCCCAGGGTCCTGGGGATGCTCTTTGCACCTCCTGCTCCCTTTCTGCAAACCAAAGGGAAAAATGATGCCCTCATCTCGTGCCAATCCTGCTCCGTTTCTGCTGCACACGTTTATCCATCACCGCCAGGTTGCTCTCAAGGAGAGCAAAGTGAAGCTGGGTTTCTGTGCTCTGGCTAATCTGTGGTTTCTCCTCTGCTGGAGACATTTCCCAGCGCCTGGGAGAAGGTGCGATTTCATTTAACGTCGCTCTGTCCTGTCTTTCACTGCTTCCTGCCAAGAAACTGTCATTTCCAGCCAAACTTCCCGTCTGCTTGTTCTTTGCCATACCATGAAGTCTGGGCTCAGTTTGTAGCTGCTATAACTGCAGGAAAGAAAATCCATCCTGACCTTGCAGCCCTGGGCTGTGCCTAAACTTCCCTAGGCCCTGAGGTTGCTCCTCCATGATTCCTTCTCTTCCAGCCTTGCCCTAGCTTGCTGCCAAAAGGCTGAGAAAATGGGAACTCGTGGTAATTAACAATCCAGGTTGAGGTCTTGTTAGAATGCAGTCAAAAATGGCCCCTGTCCAGGCAGACTCTCAGCCTTTCACCTTGCAAAGCTCGGAGAAGTGAGTAAGTCTGAACTGGGCTGCATTTAGACCCAGACTTGTGGCTGAGGGAAGCAGAAAGCAGGACTGACACCAAACCCCCGTTGCTGTAGCTTCTCAGAAGGGCTTGATGACGGGATTCTTCTTGTTCCCTCAGCCCCAATCCCCTGTCAGTCTCCCCTGTGCTTTTCTCATTTTCAGGTACAAGGTCTGCTGGTCTTTCCAAGGGGCTTCCATTCAGGTCTAGCAGAGACGCTGCCGTATGTTTTTCATTTTGGCGACTCCCCTATGGTGTCTGTTATCACCCAAGTCTCTATTAAGATTTATTCCTGTTATTGTAGCAGTCATTTTCCCCAGTACATGTGCATTGTATTTGGAGAGAGTCATAACCACTCTCCACATCCAACAGATGCTGTAGTCAGAGCGACTCCTGCTTCCACTTACCAGACCTTTCTACTAATATGGGATTTCACCAATAACCACAAGTGCTGTTCGCTCCCCAAGATTTCCGCACAGTCATTTCTTGACTGTGCTAGTGGCAAAGCACTGATCAGAGCTCCAGTTCCACCCAAAGCAAAGCTGCAGAAAGGTTTTGCTTGGCTTTGCTTGTAGCCACTTTTCCATTCAAAGCAGTGAGAGACTCCTGCTCCTGATGGCTGCAGGGCTGAGCATGAACGGGGCCACAGGGTGGGCAGTGGCTGATATGAGAGGAGATAAAGGCTGGTTCCCCTCGCCCGTAGGACTTGATGAGGACAGGTTGGGGAAGGGGATGGGATTTGCTAGACCTAGTATATTTATTTAAGAAGGGGTCACAGTCCGTGGCCTGGGGCTGGATGCAAGCATCTGGGGTTCGGCTTTGCTGGCACTGGGTTGGTGATGCACTGTGCCTCTCCAACCTCAAGTTCTCCACCTGCCCAGCAATAATGAGCACAGCCCTTCCTGATGGGGGGCAACGGGAAGACAGGAGCTGCCCTGGTGGACAAGCAAATTACAGGGCAGATATCTTGAGGAAAACCAGCACAGCCTTTCCCCTCTATATCTCTGCCTTAGCCTAGTCGATCCCTTCCTGTGCCCATAGCCTGCACCAGCGTGTCTCAAAGTTGCTGAATAAAAGCAGTTGTAGGGCAGGACAGTGCTGTAACGGTGCAGGGGTGGAAACCAGGGGATGGCAGGGTTTGACTCCATCCCAGTTTCAAAGCACCCAGGCTTCAGCCAGCAGCACTGCCAACAGCAGCGGAGTGGGGGTTTTGGCAGCGGCCATCCCCACCACAGCTCTGCCTCTTGGCAGGTGGGTATGAATGAAATCCTCCCTTCCCTGGGGCCCAGCAGTGACTCAGCCCTGCGGGTCTTTGCCCTGGTCCCCATTGCAGGCAGCAGCGCAACGTGGGCTCCCCAAGTGAGGTCGCCTGCCCACAGCATCCACAGAGCCTTCCAATTTGCCCATCTTTCATCCCATAGCAGTTTGGTCAGCTCGCACGGAAGAAAGGAGCTCCAAATGCTTTCCGGGCCTAATAATATCCATCAAAGCATTTCCAGGGCTGAGGCGAGGATATACACTGCAGCACGCAGAGCAGGAAATGGGCTCGGGTTTTCCAAAGCTGCCTCTTCCAGTCAGAGCAAACCACAAGATCACGAGAGGACAAGAGCGCTGCGCTCGTGGCTTTGTTTGCCCCAGAAGGAATTGATTTGATGAGAAAGGAAATTGGCTTTCTTTAATCTGCCCTTGTGCAAATTCCGCAGAGGAAGACCTGAGCCGAGTTGTGCTGGCAAGGAAAAGATCAGCCACCGCATCGGCAGTTCCTGAAACTGAGCCACCCCTCAGTGCCACTCGGTTCGCGCTATTTGCAGGGATGGTGGCGTTTCCCAGGCCGTGGCCCCGGGAAGCGCCTGCAGACCGCAGCGAGGCGTGTGGCGGAGATGGAGAGCCCTCACCGCAGAGCCGGCAGCCACACAGCTTGGGCCCCACTTGTTACAGGTTCCCCTACACATGTGCGTTCCTCAGATGATGGGGGTCTCGCTGCTGGCTTCACCGGGGCCGGGTTTGCTCCTGCAAAAATCGAGAGGGAGGAAACGGCTGTTTTTCTTCTCACCTCTGGGAAGCCCGACTGTGCACCTTCACGTCCATAACCTGTGAGCCCAGTAGGAAGTGCAGGAGAATGTTCCTCACGCATCAGTCACCTGGTTGAGAACAAGTTGGGTTTGATCACCCTTTTCCATTAAAAGTATTCTTTGAGAGAATCACAAGAAACACAAAAAATCCATAGGAACAGCAATTCCTGACAAGTTCCAGGCTGGCATTTCAACTATAAAGTGGAAAGTGGAGTTAATGACCAGGAAGAACAAGAGTTAACTAAGATGTTGTGGGAGAAAAGCTAGAAATGGTGCAGGGTTATTTTATACAACAAAACCTAAAAATACAATAAATAAATTATGCAGAAGCCTAAGCCAAAATTATCCTGGATCCCTTTCAATGCCAAACAAATTTCCCAAGGTGACTAAACATCATTGTTGTTGCTTACATTGAGGACATTGTAAAGATGCAACTAGCAAAAAGCTTTAAATGAGAGCCGAGTGACCCTGGGCACCCTATGCTGAACTTGTCTGAGCCACGGCCGAGGCAGGGAGTGGGAGCGTTAGCCTTGCTCGGCTCTGCTCTGCTTCACAGCGGTTAGGTAATTTAGTAACACACCATTGCCCTTAGCAGGGCTTGTGTGGTGACTACAAAGCCCATTGTAAGGGCCTTCCCGGCATTTGGTGAAGTCCCTGCCCCTTCCTTTCCGTATGATGCCTGCTGTGGCCTGCCAGATCCCTGTGCAGGACTCTGCCAGCAGGAGCACGCAGGGCTCAGCGCCCAGCCGGCCAGTCCTCCTGCGTGGGCAGCCCGGCAGGTCCTGCCTGCTCCAGCAGCCCTGTGCTCGGGCAGAGGCAGCCTGCCTGTCCCCAGCACCCGCAGCAAGACCTCGTCCTCCTGGGCTGGTGGCGTGGTGGAGGCAGGAGCCAGGGCAACAGCCCGAAATCCTCATTCCTTGTGTCTGGGGAGAGGTCTGTGCTGACAGTAATACTGGTATGGGTCTGCAAGCAGGCAGAAGTTCCTGCCTCACCTGTCCTCCTGCTGCAGTACCCCGCCACAACACCCCGAAAATGGGCACAGGTGTCCCACAGGGGACAAGGAACGAGGAAATGTTGCTGAGAGCAACCCACTGGTCACAAAATCCTCTGAGGATGGGTACATGCATAGGTGGGTAAACGGAGAAGGGGAAGGGGAAGGGGAAGGAGAAGGAGAAGGAGAAGGAGAAGGAGAAGGAGAAGGAGAAGGAGAAGGAGAAGGAGAAGGAGAAGGAGAAGGAGAAGGAGAAGGAGAAGGAGAAGGAGAAGGAGAAGGAGAAGGAGAAGGAGAAGGAGCAGAGAAAGGAGTGGAGCAAGCTAGCAGAAGCCACGCTGCATTTTTAAACAAATATGGGCTCCAGGAAGCATCTCAGGCTCATTCTCAGGTCTGGTCTCTGCTCCCGGAGTCTACACTCTCACGTATGCTGTTAACATGCGCGAACTGCCTTCAGTGACAGTGCAGAGCCCGGGTGCCTCTCGGCTGGATGTGTTCCAGAGGGTACAGCTCCAGCATTGACGCAAGAAGAAAAATCTCTGGGATGGAGTTAGTCAGTTTTTATGCTGGATTGGATTCGAAGAAGCAGCTGACGTTGGCTGAAGCATCCGTTCCTTATGGTGCTTGGGTCGAGTTTGCAACGTGTCCAATGAAATACCAGGCAACGTGGGGAGAGGATTTATCCCAGCAGGAGCCCTGTAGATTGTTCAGCCTCCTGTTAGGACGCTGAGCCCTGCTGATTATTGTTTGTGTTACTTTGTTTGTGCTAACATACTGTGTTATGTTAGTGATTAATATATAGCATCTTCTGCCACACCAAATCCCCATGAAAACATATGAGCTCCAGAATAAGTGATGATCTGCTCTTTGCTGTGACTGGGAACAAGATGGGACAACAGGGAATATCGCAGGGTATTTTACTGTCCTAACAGAAAAGGGGAAAAGTCCTTGCAAGGAGATCATCCTTACAGGACAATTTACAGCAGCTGCAGGCAGGGAGCTTTGGGGACACCACGTCCCCAGACAGTGACTAAGCTCAGTTGCACCCCTCCGCACGAGGACTGCACCCATCTGTCTGCTGCCCCGTTCAGGATGGCACCATCTGGGTCCTTCTGCTTGGAAGCAAACCAAGGCACAGCCAACCTGTGTGGCCAACGCGGCTCCACCAGCGCAGAGCCCTCGTGTGGGTCAAGCCTCAGTGACTGCCTCCAAATGCAAACCAGGCTAGCTTTAGCCAAAATAAATGTCTGCACAGGATGCTGCTGCGGGACTGAGTGAATATAAACCTTTGGTGCAACAACCACAACTGAGTCATGGAGAAATGCCACCCTTTCCCTCTAGTGACTCGATTGCAAGTGGATGGCTTGAAAATAGCTCTCACCCCACAGGGAGGACCTAGCGAGGAGCAATGCAGTCGCTGATTTGCCTTCAGCTGAGCGCAGCGGTACTGTCCTGCCCCGCAGAGCGCACACAGTACGGGCTCCTCGCTGCTCTGCCCCAAACTTGCACTGCAATAAGGAAATACGCTTCAATTGAGCCATTTTTGGCACCTCAGTACCAGCGAGGGGGATCCTTCCTTCAAACTAAAAGCGCCTCATTTCCCTGTGGCTGTGACCCCGTTTCCCTGCATGCTCGGGGCACGCAGGCAGCTGAGCAGGAGCCTCCCTCTGCTCACCGGGGTTGGGGTGCGAGCAGGGAAAGGGCCAGGTGGGAGGGGACAGGCACAAATTTGCCCCCACCCAGAGCACAGCACAGCAGCACCCCTGTAAAGAGCTTTTCGACAGCATTAAAGAACAGCACACAGAGGGGCTGGGAGGAGTGGGGCAGGAGCTGGGGGAAGCCAGACAGGCAGCCCGCACCCATGCAGCACCCGACTACGCAGACTTCTTGTTTTATTTTCTTTACGAGCTTCTGATCACCATTAGGATATGTTTATACTTCTGTAGGTTTGTGGGCTGCCAAGGGAACCTGCCTGGGCATCCGGAGCGTGCAGAGCGCTCACAAGGTTTCACCAAGTAAAGAGGCTTGTGGGGGCCATGTCTGGAGCGGGGACAGGACAGAATAGCAGAAGCTGGGCTGAGCTGATCGCTTGCTAATTAACACTGCCTCTCCAAACCCTCCAGGTCCCTCCCGTCTCATCCTGGTCATTTTTCAGCCCCTCTCAGGGCCACTTTGCCCTTGGGGACTCTGTCGCTGTCCCCCCCGCACTGCCAGGGGATGAGTCCCCTCCCCAGAGGCTCATCACAGGGCAAGAGGACAGAGCCAGTGGCTCCCGCGGTTGTCCCCAGCCCCATGAGGCAGCCGGTGCTCAGCTACAAAACCCGACTCTGGAAACCAGAGCAGAGAGGGAGACAGGAGGACAGAGAGGGACTGGCTTAGGGGCAGCTTCTGGTGCACTCACAACCAGACGAGCTGCGGTGATGACCCAAACTGCCAGGGCCCCTCGGCCAGGCCAGCCCCGGGCTCCCTGGGGAGCTCAGCGCTCCGGGGCCGAGCAGCAGTCCTGCAAACTTTGTGGCCCCAACCCGTGGGCCACACAGGGCAGCCACGCTGCAGGAAAGCACAGATGTCTCACTGGGGAAGCACAAGCTGTTGTCAGAGGAGGAAAAAAAAAAAAAGAATTAAAAAGGAAAAGGAAAAAAGAGGGGAAAAGGGAGAAAGAAGGGGAGAAACCCCGCCGGCTGCGTGCCGGGGGCAGTGGCTGACAGTTTTATTTCTGAGAATTTCACTGTGCGTGATCTCTGTATTGGGATCCGCAGGCAAGTGACCCAATAAAAGCAGCCCAAAATCCCCATAGCAAATAACACGGAGCCAAAGCTGGCAAGCGGGAGCCGGCGGGGGGTGCAGGGGCTGCGGGCGTGCAGGAGCCCAGCACCGCTCCCCGGCCCCGCAGAGCCCCACACGAGGCCGCAGGGTTGCCTCCGTGCCTAGCCGCGGGGTCAGGCAGCCCATGGAGCTCTGTAAGTCCTGGCTTTCCCAGGCACATCACTGCCTATCAGCGAGAAAACCACGGCTGTTCATGAGGACTGTGCCGGTTATAACAATAATTATTTGTTCTCAAATTCCTTCTTCCTCAGGGCTTTTCTCTATCTTTTCTTTTTCTTTCGTTTTTTTCTTTTTCATGATCTCTTTTTTCTTTGTCTCCCTCTCTCCTTTTTTCTTTCTTTCCCTCTCTTTCTCTCCTTTTTTTCTCTTCCTCTGTCTTCTTTTCTTTTCTTTTCTTTTCTTTTTTCTGTTTTTCTTCTTTTCTTTTCTTTTCTTTACTTGACTTTTCTTTTCTTTACTTGACTTTTCTTTTCTTTACTTTTCTTTTCTTCTTTTTTCTTTTCTTTTCTTTTCTTTTTTCTTTTTTCTTTTCTTTTCTATTTTTCTTTTCTTTTCTTTTTTCTTTTCCTCTTCTCTTCTCTTCTCTTCTCTTCTCTTCTCTTCTCTTCTCTTCTCTTCTCTTCTCTTCTCTTCTCTTCTCTTCTCTTCTCTTCTCTTCTCTTCTCTTCTCTTCTCTTCTCTTCTCTTCTTCCTCACCTCCCGCCTTTCTTCCCCAGTTCCCGATCCTCGAACGAGACCACCGCAGCAGCACCGCCCGGCTGCCGTGCGGATCCGCGGAGCGCGGCGGCGGCAGCGGCCCGGTGAGTCGGCGGG
>VXAL01011999.1:566-26464 GCA_013399475.1 Chauna torquata
ATAATATAGTTGAACCTCTTATATATGTGGTAGGGGTATATCCTCTACCACATTCATATAGCTATAGCAATTGAAGAGTTCTTTCATTTTACTCGCTTAAGAAAAAATGTTTTTCTATGGTTTTAATTTAGGTCAAAATTTTCTCCTTTAAAAAAAAAAAAAAACAACTTAGATTTAAATTGAAGTCTGAAAAATGAGAGCATTCTCCTAAGATACAGAAATATGCTACTGTTTCAAAAGCTTCAGCTTTTCAAAAATACACAAAGATACACTAAAGTTAATATTCAGTGATATTTTCTGAGCTGAACCTGAATAGCTGTTCTTTCCCGAAGAATCTGGTGGTCATCANGTATGTTCTTTGCTTACTGAGAATTTAAGACAGAATTAAACAAACTTTGATGACTGCACAGGAATATTTACACCTATGCTAGTTACAGCTCTTTTGTTAAATTTCTAACCACAGATATAGTCCACTGAAAAGTAATTTTGAAATGAATTATTATTTAAATACATTAAAACCATTGCTTTGCATCATAAACACTGAGAAGCTGGATATACTTTTCATGTAAGGTTTAAGCAGAATGCACTACCATTTTCATTAAAATGAGAGGTATATACGCTGAACACCAAAGTTTGATCTACTAATGTTCAAAACAGGAACTATACACATGGTAAAGAAGCTAGGAGCTTCCAAGATATATTTTCCCTAATAAACATCCAAAGTATTCTATTAAATTACAACTTGGCTTATTTATCATTCCCCAAATATTGGAATTTACAAAAGTAATTTCATAAAATAATCAAAACTACTTTTCAAATCCCCAAATCAATAAGAAGTTAATATTAGACGTTTAACAAAATACTACAGATTATCCTGTGTGCTAACATTTCAATCTCTGAAAGTACTTATTTCAGATGAAACAAAACTGTTTCGGAGACATCCAGAAAAAGCTGTTCAAAATTTAAGCCTTTTTTTTCCCCACAAATAATATCCTGTTTGAATTTCTACTTGGTAGCTACAAGTATGACACCATTGTAAAATGATTACAGTAATTTTATTCTGAAGTACCATTCAGCTACATTAGCAGAAGCTGCTAAGGAATAAAAACAAGTATCACAAAGTTAAAGGACATCCCAGAATGTGGTTCTAAATATGCCCAAAATCTATCAAGCTATAATCTGGCCAGAGTTAGACCATTTCTTCTTTTCTTAACTAGTGAGTACACTATTACTTACAGATAACAGTAATGTAAGAATACGTACTTTTTACCATCAAAAGATGTTATCTGAAAACAGTACCGTCTGTCTTCACAGTCCACAGCCATTACTGAACAATTGTCTATATCCATGACAAGTCCCCCAGCTACATCACCTCTTGCCTGGCTCATCAAATTTCCACCTTGAGTGAAGTAAAACTGTCTCTCCCAACTGGAAGATACCAGCCCTGTCTTACTAAAACATGAAAAGAGATCCTTACTTAGTAGGTTAGGAGTTCAGCTGAGCTGCATAAATTAGAATTTTTTTAAAAAACAAAATAAAAATTACATGAGCAAGCTATCTGGGCACTAAAGAAAATTTTTTCCTCATTTAATGTTTTAGATTAGCTTTACAACTAAAACATTAATAACATTTAATAACTTTAATAACGTGAGCAACAGCTCCCTCCAGTGGATGAAAGACTACCTCATGAAATCGTGAAGGATGTTCAAAGTGTACTTAGGTTAACAGAGTGTTTTGCCCTGTATATCTCAAACTGGTTGTATTTTATTAGTAATTTGAATCCCAAAGCTTTACTAGATACTTATACAACAATTCTGCCAGCTGCAATCTTGTTGGTTTCCAATTACAATCCTGTGAAATTACATTCTCATAAACTTTAACTTTTCTTTTTGATGTGAAAATTCAGGCAAAACTAGACTAAAATCAGGATATCTATGCTTTGCACCTGAATGACACTACGTCAGCGTAACATAGAAATTAATACTAAATAAGTGAAGAAATCCAAAGTAATAAACAGACTAGCTCCAATGTGACTTACTAAACTAAGTATCTCAGATCAGCACAGCTGATTTCAAAACAATATAGCATACGTTTCTAGCTTTCCTTTCCCAAAATTAAGTATTTTCTAAGTTTTAAGTAACAAGTTAGTCTTACTTTCTTGCATTGAGATAGCCAGCTTTCCGTGTTAGATTTCTATGAACAGGAAATTTCGTAGTATCAGGATCAGGCAAATATAGTGGATCGCTGGCTACTTCCAAGTCCTCTATAGTTTGTTGCATGTTTTCTATTTCGCACTCCATTTCCCTGCGAACACTAATGTAAGTAATATGTTACTAACAAAGATAATATATTAATAAGTGGAAATAGAACAATAACTGTTTTGATAATAGTTCAAAATTTAACAAAACCAACTTACTTCTGTACACTTGTGCCAATATTGGTCAAAAATTCTTCCAACTGCTCAGTAAGATTTTCTGAACCCATCTTAAAAAAACTTATCTTTAAAAAAAAGGAGGAGGAAAAGGCAGAATTTAGTCATGAATAAAAATAAATAAACAATTAATAAATGAAACCATTGGAGGTTAAAGCTTCTCAGAGAAATCTCATTTTGTCCTTCATTCCCACCAAAGTCTCAACAAAAGGAGCAGAATATTTTTATCTGCAAGTGAAGGCTGATGTTGACACTGCAGTGGAATTTAATTTTGTCAGGAGGACGTGCACGGAGCTACCTGGATGAAATACAGAAATATATGAATGTAGAAACGCCTGAGTCCATCCTCTAACTGTGTACCCTGCCAAGCAGAACAATGTGCATTTTAAAACATTTTATTCCACATCTGTCCAGAAAAACTGCCACATCTAAATTGAATTTAGCCATATGAAATCTCAGAACAGGAAGCCACTAGGGGTGGCCCTGCCCTTCCCATTCTCAGATTCAGCAAAAATCTGCACCTGAGCAACAAGTTGCACTATCTACTTTGTTTCAGAAAGCATCGAGAGCTTAGTTCCTATGTACAAGCTCCAAATTTCAAGAGATACAAGAGTTCTTCTTGGACTCGGAAAGCTCTCAGATGCTGGGTAAAAGTTAATTCCTACACTTTAGCAATGCCAGACACTGGAAAGTTTGCTTTTTTTTCCTCTTTTAGAAGAGGTGCTGACAACAGACTTCTAAAAACGCAGCTGAAGTCTCTCCAAAGAACTTTCTCCATAGCTACACTTTCTATTGCACCCATACTGAAATAAACCCATCATGAGTTCATTTATATTAAACAAAATCAAGCCAGAATGATTTTGAAAATTCCAGTTCTTTCACACCCCTGATTAGAAACAGTAGTGATGTGATTTTGGTGATTATCTTATCTCAGAATAGCAGCCCCAAGAAAGAGCTTAACTGTCTCCACATTACTTTTTAAGAAGGTACACTTCCACGCAGACCTGCACGCATGGAAGTTTTAATCAGCTGTTCCTATTAGTGATCCAGTCAGAAAAAAGCAGTACCAGCAACTAAGACTTAGGCAGTGCATTAAATTTAGCCATCTGGGTTTTGGATTAGAACTAGATCTTTGTATTTGGCACCAAGACTTCCCCAAAAAATTCTCCAACGGGAGTGAGAGCATGTCATGATGAGATTTATACATACATTGAGCAGAAAAAGAACAGGGCTAATGATAACATTCATGGCAGCAGGTATGACAGCTAGAGGGACGAGGATGGAGTTTGCTTCTTTGGATTGCAAAAGAGGTCTTGCAATGAATTTCAGTAGATCAACCCTCATGAAGTACTTCTGCATCTTTGCTCAGACTTACAGCTCACATAATCTGAAATTACCTGAGCTTGCATGTATCCTAGCAAGGGTTCTAGCATAGCAATTTTCTTTTTGTACTGAAGAGTATTTAATGCACAGAAATAATGCATCATAGTCTGATGCTGTTTTTTCCTGGAAGTATATATATCTTCTGTAACTTCAGCCTTGATCTAGAGAGATACAGACAACAGGAGGGGGAAAAAAAGAATGTTTGAGTCTTGGTATTCATCACATGCCTTCTCAACAGCTTTATTACTAGCATGTAAAAAACAACACAGTAATATTGTTCTGCCCTCTATCGTCAGCATTTACTACAATTCCCTAAGTTATGGATGAGGGATGCATGAAAAACAAATACTTCTTTTCTCCCTGAAAACAGTAGTTACTTTTTTACAAAAGAACTTAAATATAGTTATCACAACTTTTGTATTCCAGCTTTTTCAGTGTTACAAGACAGGCATGTATTCAGGAAAGCTGTTTTTGTGTTCTGAAACAAACTGTCTGGAGTGCTAGAACATCAACCATCGAACTTCAAGCACAATCTGCTGTACATTATCTTCCATCATAAACACATATATTAGACAAAAATTATTTCTCTCTCTAAAAATCTCTATATATCAAATATTTTGTTTTACAAACCTTTTCATTTTCCCTTCTTTTTGACAACCGACTGTATCGGGTAATGGCAGCATCATGGTCTAAGCAATGAAGAGAGAATTTATGATCATTTTGATAAATTAATCACTTCTGATATAGAGCACAAAACCTTTTATATCACTGTATGTTGTACAGCAAGTTCAAATGCAAAGTTCCGCCATATTAAAACCTTTAAGAATTGCTCTTGCCTTTTCATAATTACTACATGGCCACAAATACTTGGGCTGAAGAAAAATTCTAACCTGATGCAAATATGGTCAGATTACATTTACAGGTTACAAATTTCCCTAAACATCTAATATTCTTCAAAGACAGAACCTGACTTAGAATAGAGTCAACTCTCCACGAAAATCTATATCTAATCTTTTTTGCTTCTAAAGCAATGAAGCTATCCAGATTAAGAGGAGGATATAGTAGAGCAAAAGTAACTTCTGGCAATAAGGAAGAATACTATCAAACTAATTTTAGGGAGGTACGATTTGTACTTATTAATCCGTTTTAAGTCCTGACTTTAAAGAGTGAGCTAACACCTTACTCTTTAAATTAATTTTGGTAGCATAATCCTAAATTATTTCATAACTATATAGACATTTGAAATATTGTAAGAAAGACTAATACTATCTATTTGCCTTAACACTTTGGTACACAAAGCAGAGATTTACAAGTGATCCAAGGACAGCTGGGTGCCTAAATATCACTGAAAAAAATTACAGCTGGATTACTTTAAACCTTCCAAATATCTTCACAAACGTT
The DNA here is from genome assembly GCA_013399475.1 of Chauna torquata. Classification (NCBI taxonomy): domain Eukaryota; kingdom Metazoa; phylum Chordata; class Aves; order Anseriformes; family Anhimidae; genus Chauna; species Chauna torquata. Next base: position 5,782 of record VXAL01011999.1, read on the forward strand.
TTGAGTAAATTATCTACAATAATACTGTCGTATTGTAGTATCTGTAACATTGAGTATTTTACACTTACCATTGCTTGCAATTTGGAAAACTTCTTTTAGAGTTAGTATCTCTACAAAAGAACATATCACAATTCAATTAAGTTATTATTAACATAAAATGTATATATAAAGGTTTCTCATGCAATGTTACATTGCTGAATAGTTGTACTTCACACCTTGCACCATACTGAATTATCGGTACAGGCATTATGCAGCCAGGAAAGTCTGCTCCTACTTAGGGCCTGAGTATCGTTTATGTAGCTTTCTGACTTAGCAAAACTGATATTGTACTGTAGTAAGTTAAGGAGAAACGTCTTTTCCCAATATGTTGAAAAAGATCATCAGTCCAAATGCATCACCTACAGTTCTGGTCAGAGCTCTGGTCTTAGTTGGGGAAGTGGAAGCACAGGAGAAGGGGAAGGAAAAGGAAAGCCTCAAACACATTGTCATTCCTCCTACATGGGTGATTCCTCCCACCTAAAATTAGTGATGTTCTAGACGTTTTTTCAGTCTCACTTAGTCAGGAAACAGAAATCAGTACAATACTTAGCAAAACTTGCTCTGATCTTTATCGTGTTTTTGTGTCACAATACAACATAAACAAGCAAAGAGCTATGTTCAACTTCATGGTAAAGCAAAGACAAATAAAAAAAGCATGGAAAAGCTTTACAGAAAGTGTCTATGAAGTACATAAAGAAGTATTGTGTCATTAAATACTATGTTATAGCTGGTGTTTAAAAAAATGCCAGTGGAAAAATTTAATTTGCAATTATTGCCTCAAGGATGCTTCTTCAGAAAATATTAACAGGGGACCTTCCCAGGCTCTGAGGAGTAATATTAGCCTTGAGAAGTTCATCATTAGGGATTTAAGTTACTTTGTTTTTAACTTTAGTTTATATTTGAAACCCTTTTGCCGCACCAGTCTATTCAATTTAGCACGTTGAGTAAAATCTATCATACTCAGGTCTATTATTTTAGACCAGGCAGATTAAGATACAGCTGTTACAAAAATAAGAAGTTGAAAGCGTCTTATGCTTGCACTTAAGAAGACACCTCTATTACCAGCAGGGTTGAAGAACTACCTTACTAAACCTTAATAATAAAAGAAGCATTACAACTTTGGCACTTTGCCACTGGCATTTAATCCAGCCCTTATACTGATGTCATGGTATTGCTACATAAACAAGTACTTCCTGAACATGCAAATTATCTGAAAATTATTCTTTCCTATGTTTACAGCAACTGCAAAATGTTCATCTTGAATAGATAAGTGCTTCCATAACATAAGCAGTATTTTTGTTATAACAGCAGTAGTGTTTAGTTCTTCAACTGTAATACTCTGATGAGTAGAAATATTTAGAAGGAAAAAAAAAAAGGAAGATGCATACTTTTGAGAGCTGAAAAATAAGTGGCATATCCTATTCAGTAAAATAAGAGCTGTAAGAGATGGAATGCTATGATTTTGTTATTGCTGCCATTGATAAAAGCAGTATTTGTCTGACCACTCTACCTTTTAGGTCTCTTTCTTTAAACTGAGTAATAGGAAACATCATTGCATCTGCAAGTTGAGTTGAAAGTACTGCATGGCAAGAGCTGAGCTGTAGAAGAAAAAAGAAAGAAGGAAATTTTAGGAAAACAGTGCTGACGCTAAAGAAAATAAGAAAACAAGATAGGTTTCACTCAAAGACGACATGTACAACTTGAACGTAATTTTGCAAATTCATTTTTGCAGCTATTCTTTTCTAGGTTCCTGATCTCATCACCATCTTTTTGTAGAAGACCTTCAGAGTTTAGTATTTGACCTTACTTCCTCCAACTATATTCCAAATTACAGGATCACGTCAGAAGATGGCTTCATACTTTCTGATGACTAGTCAATTTATTTCTAGTTTCCCTCCAGTTACATCACAGCCCATCTTTCTCAGGTTACAGAGGAAGAGCAAATGTGTCCTTCCTTCCAAAATGCTGTGTAAGTAGTGTTTAAACTGAGGAGAGGGATCATGAGAAAAAGCCTGATTCAGATCTTAATGATGCTAAGTTGTCTTTCAAAAGAGTCAGTCACTCAGTCACTGTCTCTAATACAGACAGCAAGAGGCTCCTCTGTCAGTTGGGTATCTGAAATCAGGGAATGCAAATACTTTCATGAACTATAGTTTCTAACTCTCATTCTGCAATGTTTTTTGGCTACATCTACAGTATGTTAAACTACATTCGTTCTCAACAATGTATTTTCATTTTGCTGTATTGATTTTTTATCTTCAGGTTATGTAACATATGCTGCAATATAAAAATTAAGCATTATTGACAAATGAAAGGCATTTCTGTACCTCCTATCTTAAAAAAGGCTACAATGATTAAGCAAATCAAAGTGTACACATGACAAAAAAAAATGTTAGCATAGCAAATGAAATAAATACAAGTACTTGCCTCATCAATCACTTTTGCAAATTGCTGTAAAGTGGAAGTCATAACTTCATCATCTCCCCCTAGAGGAAAATGCTACAAAAAAAAAAAAAAAGAGGCATGCTGGTTGCAGTGTCTTCTGCCATTCACGTAACTATATTAATCATGTCTATGAATGTACTAAGTATTTCATTATTTTAAAATATCATATGGTTGAAGTACATTGCAGGACTATTTTGTGAAGTACTTTTTTATTGTCTTGTGAAAAAAGACTATTTTGGAAAATAAGAAGTAATAAATACTTTTCTCTCTCAATCTATTTTGCAAATTATCCGTAACATTCAGGGAATGATGCAAACCTGATGTCTATGAAGAATTTTTGATCCAGCTTTGCAAATTCTTTTAAACTTACCAAAAATTAAACAATATTTGGTGTTTATCTTAAAATTCTACCTCTTAATACATGACTATAGCAAATTTTTAAACCATCCAGAAGAGTTTACTTCTCTGATGCCTTGATGGAGGCAAAAGTGTGACCAAAATGGTCATAACTTTAAGCTGGAAAAAAAAGAAAGTCCAGTTAAAACACTATTTGTGTATTTTAAGCCAATCTCCTGATAGAAAAAGAAACAATTCAAAGGAAGCAAATCAGAAAAAAATAATATAAAAGGTCCAATACTAATCTAATTTTTTTTTTTTAATTCACAGAGGCTATGGATAAAATGCTTGGAAAGACAAAAAAAATTATTAAAATTGTTAAAAATTTTGAGCATTTGCTTCCAGCTTCTTAGGTTCCATCCTCCTCCCTCTCCATGAATGTAACAAACTATAATTGAAATACAGATATTTAGTATATTTTGATCCTGTAATTGCTAACAAATAAAAATACCACGCCCTAATTGGTTCTTCTAATCTGAAGCTAGCAAATGCATTGCTAGAAAACAGCAGAAACAGTACAATTCATTAAATACCTGTGTTATTAAAGACAATTTGGTGTTGTATCATCATTGTTAAAAAAATTCAAATGACAGTACTGCAGCTACTTGTTAAAAAAGAAGAAATAATTTAATTCCTGCTACAACTCTAACTGTGCACAGACATCTTAAGCAGCATTTCCAGTCTGTAATTAGGTATATATATTTTAAAGCCCTTTGTTTCTCCATCTCTTCCTAATGGGACTATTGTAGGTATGAATACTCACTACTCTTTTGGATCAGCACCATTGTTTTTTGCAGGGAAAGTCCTGCCTTAGTAATTTGATCTACTTCTATGGTAAGGTCACCTGCTTGGTGAATGAAGGGAATGTGGCGGATGTAATCTTTCTGGATTTTAGTAAGGCCTTTGATACTGTCCCTCACAGCATCCTTCTGGACAAATGGTTCAACTGTGAGATAAACAGGCTCATGCTATGCTGGGTGATGAACTGGCTCAACAGGAGAGCTCCAAGGGTCATAGAGAAGGGGGCTACATGTGGCTGGCAGCTGGTCACCAGCAGTGTTCCCCAGGGCTCAATTCTAGGGACAGTTCTGTTCAACATATTTATCAATGATTTTTTAGCAGCATCAACGTGCTTTTGACTCCCTGGAGGGACAAGAGGCCTTGCAGAGGGATCTAGATAGACTGCAGCACTGGGGGCAAACATCAATGGCATGAAGTTTAACAAAGGTAAATGCCGTGTGCTGCACCTGGGACGGAGTAATGCTGGACACAGGTACAGACTGGGAGACGAGTGGCTGGAGAGCAGCTCAGCAGAAAGGGACCTGGGGGTACTGGCTGACAGCAGGCTCAACAAGAGCCAGCAGCGTGTCCTGGCAGCCAGGAGGGCAAACCGCATTTTGGGCTGCACTCAACAGAGCATAAACAGCCAGTCAAAAGAGGTGATTCTCCTGCTATATTTAGTGGTGGTGCGGCCTCACCTTGAATATTGCGTGCAGTTCTGGGCTCCACAGTATCAAAAAGGCTGTTAAGGTACCTGACAGCATCCAGAGGAAGGCAACAAAGCTGGCAAAAGGGCTGGAAGGCATGTCCTGTGAGGAGAGGCTGAGGACACTTGGGTTGCCTAGTCTGGAGAAAAGAAGGCTCAGAGGTGACCTCATTGCTCTCTACAACTCCCTGTGGAGGGGAAGCAGAGAGGGAGCTGCCGGTCTCTTCTCTCTGGGAACCAATGGCAGGACACATGGGAACGGCACAAAGCTGAGTCAGGGGAGGTTCAGACTGGACATTAGAAAAAATTTCTTCATCAGGAGGGTGGTCAGACACTGGATCAGAGTTCCTAACGAGGTGGTTGATGCCCCATGTCTGCCAGTGTTCAAGAGGCATTTGGAAAATGCCCTCATTAACATGCTTTAACTTTTGGTTAGCCCTAACGTGGTCAGGCAGTTGGACTTGATGATCTTTGTAGGTACCTTCCAACTGAACTATTCTATTCTAAAACAACACTACTCTGAGCAATTCCCCAAAACACTGATCCAAAAGTAAAATCTTCTAGAACTTCCTAGTATTCATTATGGTAAGAGGAACTTAATTCTGGAAAGTAGTAACAATAAGACTAGTTTCTCTCCAACAGACTATTTATGCACACCATTTTTCTACACAGAATGGAAGGCATCTGTATTTTCACTGGAAGAACTAATACGAAGATAGGTTGATTCTTTTGGCAAAGATTTGAGCCACCAACTATAACAGTTCTGGATCATTTTATCTGGATCAAACCTAAGTACATTCTGTATTGTGCTCTGGGAGATATAAGACTACAAAAATGTAGTCTTGACAACACAAAGACAACAGCGATTTACACTATACCTGTTTCTCATATTCCTTCAGAAGCTTTGAAGTTAGATGAGTTGCTGCACTTAATTCATTCTAATTCAGAAAAAAAAAAGAAAGAAAGCTTGTTACTTTTTGATTTAAATTAGTATTAAAAAAAAAAACCACAGATATTTGAAAAGGAAACTACTACAGACATGGAACTTAAAAGCAGGAATCCTGATTACAGATTTTCAGAAAACCTAAGAATCCTGCCCTTCGATCTCTTTAACATTATTGAGAGTTACAGGTAATCAGTATTTACAGATACCAGGTCCACAGATTGCACTATGCACAGTGACTTCTGTATTTTTGATGTTATGCAGTACATACTTGCTTTTAATTTCAATTATTTCAAATTAGCTGTCCTAGTTACTAAGTATTAAGAATTTATTATCTGTAAAGGAAAGAAAAGATTAGAATGAACCTCAGTACTACCTGGCTACAAACAGCTTTGACTTGTACACACACAGGACATAATTAGCAAATTCATGGCATGGAACAGCTTCATCTTTCACAATGCAGTTGAACAGGAGGAAGTATAGAAATTAAAAGCAAAATAGAAAGGCAGTAAAATAAAACTACATAGCAGCAAACCTGCAATAAACATACCAGTCATGAAAATAAAAACAACAGTAAAATAAAAATATGAAAGCCAAGACTAATGAATAATTTTAAAATGTCCACCAGTCCAAGTATACACCAATTAAAAATACAGCCATAAACTTAACTGTTCAGAAAAACACACAAAACAAATTCTGTCTTTGGCATAAAAGAACAATTACTTATAGATGATGAATGAAACTATGAATATATTGTGGGTAAAAAAGAATCTCCCACTTGGTACACACTGTTATGCACAGTAAGATCATGATGGTAAGCATCTTAGAAACACCTGGAAAATACCATAAAACGACTAGAAAATGAGAAAATCTTTTTACTTGTCATAAGAAATTCTGTTGCAACGAAAACCCGTGTGACAATCAGAATTTTGTCCTTACCACCCCCTAACATAGAGAAAAACAATCATTTAATGCTTATTTTACTTCACTTCCACATAGTTTTAAAAATATATATATCGCTTATAATATTTTCCAAAAAAACATGAGATAGGAAATGTGGTTCAAAAGCTTTATAATGCATTCAGGAATTTCGGTAACGCTACCTGTGCATCATATACTCTGTGCATTGCTTGAAATAACTGATTGATGTAATTGGAAATTGCAGCAGCATCTTCTTCAAATACTCCCAGCAAAGAACGGGTCTGCAAAAGTGAATCAACCAAAATATTAACATGCCAAGTTAGCAAAGAAGTATTTAAATGTAACAATTTCAAAGTTACCTAGCCTTGTTTCAGGTTTCATTACTGAAAAGTTTATAAAGCCTCCAACGCTCTTTACAGGAATGCTACACGTTGCATATCAGAGAATAAAAAAGGTATCTTAAAAAGATAGCCAAGCTCAGTCTCACTGGTACTGTCAGTCTCTCTCCAGGTTAAAACAAGTACATTTTCAGAAAGGACCAAGAGAGATGCATAAGTTTAAAAAAGTTGGAACTGTGGGCAACTACTGGACAAACTATGGTATATCCCTAAGGAAAATGGTAAAGATGACTGGAATTAAACAGCATGCCAGGTATACACTTTTTTTTTTCTGCAGAGAGGACAGCTGTGGCTTTCTGGTGCTATCTATCCTGCATGAAAACAGTTGTTGGCTGTACTTGGACCTATAATTCACCTCTGCAATAACAGTCAATTCTTTGATCAAAAGGCTGAGAAATGGAAAAGAAACAAACCAAACCAACCAAACAAAAAACACAGCTCAAAGATCCTACACCTTTAAGCCTAACTGTTCAGCCGTTTTTTCCACCCAGTTGCAGTCTGTACCTCCCCATTTTGGCCAGAAGGATGTTACTAGAGACCAAATCAGAATTCTCGGTTAAGTCAAGGTAAGTAACATTCACTGCTCTCCCAGGTGATGAAATGACTGACTAGATGAGAAGGCAATCAGGTTGCTCAGGCATAATTTTCCCTTAAGCTTAAATGAGATGCTTACTCAGTGCTCTTGCATCCTTTTTGCACTTGGAAGCAATACCACTCCCCACCATAAGGGTATCAAATAGCTTGCTTCTGCCAAGACAAAATGCAAAAGGGGGAAGAGCAGTACCTGTAACTCTGCACGGGCTACATTTGCTTCTCCTAAGAAAAAGATGCATAATAGTACACTAAAATACCGGTTGGGATGCTCGGATGTAGAAAAAGGCCTATCACTTGCAAAACCCACAAAATAAACCCTTTAACTCTAGTAACGTCTTAGCAAGAAGGCTGTGCTTCATTTTTAGGTTCATACTAAAACTAACGTCCAGACAGCAAATGAAGAGAATCGTGAGTACATAACTGATTTTTTCCTCATAAATCATAATTTTTAAAAACTTGAAATTGTAAATTCTCTTTCTTAGTCTTCTTTAGACAAAATAACTGTAGTTTCCTTAAAGAGGAAGGGATGGAACTTATGGGACCTAGGAAAAGAATGAAAAATGATGCAGGACACCAGGAAAACCTCTCTGATGAGATTAGTGAAAAGCACTGGATCGTACTGCATATGAAATGTGGTGTTTTTATTATTAGAAGTTCTTGCTATCTTGAATACTTGTCTCGAAATAACTTAGAATGTAGTCCACCTTTCCCTGAAGCACGGATGTCTTTTTCAGCTACTTTTCTCAGTTTCTGCTTTTAATGATTACCAACAAATACACATTAAACATGTATAAAGTATATTATTTGATCATTTGTTTATGTAAGTCTCTTATTTAACTCAAGTTAGATGAGTGGTTGTCTCACAAATATGCTTATACCATATAATGCCTACAGGATATCTAAAGAAAAAAAAAAAAAGAAAATAGCATCACCAACACAGTAAATCACTTTAATAGCTGTTAATAAAACAGTTCATAAAACAACTGGAAAAAAGTGTCGGGGGTGGGTGGGGGAGGAAAGAGGTGAACTCAAATATTTGCCAGGTGTGGCAGCATGTTGTGTCATCCTAATGACAGAAGCTGTGACTCTTCCATTAAAGGGAACGGACAGGAAAGAATGCAAAAGAAAAAATTACATAGTACCATAACCACTGAATTACACTCATGACCTTTAAACCTGAACACAAACAAACCTGACCTTGCAATTTGACAGGGTTATCGCATTGGGTTTCTGCATTATGTTTACTTTCTAATACAGAACACTGTACAATAAAAACATTTTATGTTTTATTGTAAAAACATCAGTTATTGATGTACAGACTTCAAACTGACAATGTTATCATATTGACGGAAAGAAAATAATCTGAAACTGAACAAGTTATGACAGATACTGCTGAACAAGAAAAAATGGAGGAATTGTATAATCATGTTTCTAGTAAAAAACAGGAATTGCACATGTTCTTTAAGATGCTTTCATCCCATATATGTAGTATACCCATGGCAGGTGTACTCAAAGCTACCAGTAATAAACTGCACAAACCGCCTAGTTAGAAGTCAGTGAATTGTTAAATTATTTATGTCATCACACGTATTGTATTGTAAGTGACATGAGATACAGCCTGTACTATGAAGTCGCTTGGCCTTTTTATCGTGCAATGGTTTGGAAATGCAAATAAGAGAGCAGAAACTCTCTTTAAATATACATATACACACAGAACATGTGTATAATATATGCACTAATATTTAAATTGTGCTGCTTTGCTTAGCAGAAGACAATGTAAAATGTTATTTGGCTTATGTCCAAAAACAGTAGTTAGATTTTTATCCTGCAACAAGTGAAAATAAATGTTTTTTGCCATTTTAGAAAAGTCTTTCTTTCCCTCAGATGCAGAACAAGTTTGATCTGAAGTTTATATAACTGAAGTTAGCATCTCAAACTTGTCTAAAGGTGCAAAATTCCAATCCACAGTTCAGCACTGAAAAACTGTCTGGATGATCTTTTTTAATATCACAACAAAATAGTATGAACACATCAATCAGAAAGCCATGGCAACTCTTAAAGAGAGCAAGGTTTCCTCTTTCTTCTAGCAAAGAGGAAGAATGTTGTCATTTTCATTGCACTGATTTCAAAATTAAAAAAAAAAAAAAACACTGATGTAATAGAAGACTACAGAGCCATAGATACGTTCTTCTAAGGGGTGATTAGCCAGAATTCACCTGAAATATAAGGTTGGCTGGAAGACGGAAAATTTTGTAGCTCAAATAGGAGAAGATCTAAGCAAATCTAATAGTTTAAGCACATCAAGAAATAAGGATTGGGCTGAGTTAGGCTTTGCTAATCTGTATTTATCACAAACAGCCTCAAATGAAAGATTCTAGAATTGCCAATTATGTTGCAATATGTAACTTTCTAGCCTGTGCTTCCCAAATGACATTTCAGTCTGTAGTGCTTCAAAAAACACTCGACATCCCACTTGTTGGGGTTCCTAAGTTTATCTTACATTTGACATTTCCTATAAATATGAATAGTTCTGATTTCCATATACTGAGAACAGATCCTCAATGGACAATTATGTTAAATTATCATTATTATAACACTCTCATAATTTTTTCCTCTTTGTGAGAGTACATCAAGTTTAGTCTCTGGACCAGAGACCATACTACAGACCAGATCTCATCTGACATCTGGTACTAGAGCTATATGGGGCACTGTCCTTTGGAAAGCAATGATATACTTCCTACTTAGCCTTCTTCTGTTGTCTTTTCCAAGTCATCCCTCCAGTTGATGCAGATTTGTTAAAATAGTTGTCATTTTAGGGATTAAAATTCTATATTAAATAAGTGAAAGTTTCTCTTTCTGTGGTTGAGGGATCAAAACTACCAATGCATATGCTACTACAATACAGGAAGTCTTGCTCATCTACATAAACATGCAGTAAAACAAGGGCCTAATTTAAAATAATAAATAAGAAAATATATATAAACTTTTCTTTTTCCATGCCTAAGAAAAGTGGTAGTACAAAGTATCTCCTGTTGTTGCTACCAACAAGGGAAAGCAGTGCAATAGAATAAACTACCTTCTGCTTAATAGCAGTATGAAAGAAATAGCAATATAATATATGGCATCACTGACAAAGGTCAAGCAGAAGAAATGGAAGTGAAAGTATCAGAGCAATTAAAGGTATCTCAGTACTATGCATTTCCCACCTACTCACAGCGTTAACAAACCCCACGACAACCTCATCCGATAACTGAATGTTATACGTATCTATTAAAACATTCGCATTTTTTGTGCAAGACAAAGACGCCAAAAATCCTCTTGAGAAGTGAAGACGGGTTCTGTCAACACGAGGTCTCCCAAATATGTCACGGATGTAAGTCCAGGGGTGTGGGGGGAGGAAGGGAGTCAACGCAAGCTACCACACTGACGCCCGATGCTAAAGCACAGTCTCTCTGGAAAATCGGTGCTAAGCTCGCTTCTTTATAAACAGCTCATCGGCCCGCAGGACACCTCAGCCGAAGCGGTGGTGGAACGGGAGGAAGGCGCCGCACAGACCCGGCGACCCCTCGCAGAGGCACCGCCGAAGTTGCCGGCCCGAGAGCAGCCACTGCCGGCCCCAAGCCACTGCCACAGTACCGGGGCGAGGAGGACAGGGAGGCGCCTGGCCCCGCCGCTGCCCCGCGGCCGAGCAGCGCTTCCCGCTCCCTCCCAGCCGCCGCCGAGGCTCTCCGACGTCTCCTCGAGCCCTGAGGGAAGCCGGGGGAGGGCGCGGGAGGGGAGCAGCGCTAGGCCCGGCGATCGCGAGTCGGGCCCGATTTAGCCTCCCTCCACCGGGCTGCGTCCCGCCCCTCTTACCTGGGGGCTGTCTTCCAGCGTCTCCTCGATGGGGAGCTTGTCGATGCCGGGCATGGCGACCGCGGGGGCTGACTCTGGGCCGCTTCGGCTCCCGCTCCCCTCAGCTCGCCCAGCTGACTGGGCCCCTCCCCCCCTGCAGTCACCACAGCGGCGGCCCCGCCCCGCCCCGCGCCGGATGTCCCTCCCCCCCTGCCTGCCTGGCCTTGCTATTGGCTCCTCCGCCCAGCCTGCCCAGCTTGTTACTGGTGAGCGGGTCCGTCTGCTCGTCTACGGGCGCGTGCGGCGCTGGGGGCGTTGTTCCCGCCCAGCGCCTCGGCGGCTGCCTGAGGAGAGGGACCTGGGGGCGGGGGCTGCCGTGCCGTTGCCGTCCCCCGAGTCCCCCCGGCCCTCCTCCGCCCTGTCAGTAAAATGAGAAGCGGGGAAGAGGAGCCTCTTGGCAGGCAGGTCAGCTCCCGTACCTCAGAAGAGCGCCCCGTCGCCGGCTCGGGGAGGCGAGCGGGCAGCGCTGGCGGAACGCGGCGTTCCGACGCTGAGGTGGCCGCTGCGCGGGCCTGCGGCCGGCTGTGGTTGTCGAGCAAAGTTGCTGAGGAAAAAGCTAGCGAATTTTTTTTTTTTTAAATGAGTTTGTAGTTATATAGCTCGTGTGTTAAATCACTGTGTCCTCCGTGCCCTGTTTGTTTTGTTCTGTCTGCTACTGTAGTTTCAGGAAAGACAGACATCTTGGTGCCAGCACGCAGTGGGACTAACGCTGTTGCGTCCCTGTCAGGGTGGATGCATCTCTTGCACTTTCTTGATGTTATCCGGAGCATCCCTTCTGAGAAGTCTCCTTTTATCCCTGTCATGTCTTTCTCCACAGTCCACCAGGATTTTGTCAAGAAAAGATTTCAATCCCTAAGTACCTACTATTTTTTGTGGCCAAGTCGTAGCTTCAGTTGAGGACCTGGCGTTCATGCTCCTGTCTTTAAAAAAAAAAAAGTCACAAAATACATTGCTGACCTCAGGTTTAACCCTTCGGAAGCAAGAGTGTAATTAGTCCTAATGGATCCCCTGCTTTCTTAGACCGAATGAGCTTGCTGCTACAGGTTGGTGGCCAATTATAAGTGCTTAAAACAGCTGTGAGAGCTTGCTAGAACTGAACCAGATCATTGTGCACTGTTAAAAGGGGAGGGGGGGAGGACGCATGTTGTTGAATTGCCTTTTCTACAGCTCTGTGACTAGGATGTTTTGAGTCAAGTTATTGTGTCTTAAATTATTCATGTGGGTTAAGCAATTCATATTTTGCCCAAAGAACCTGTGGATGCCCCATTCCTGGAGGTGTTCAAGGCCGGGTTGGATGGGGGCCTGAGCAACCTGATCTAGTGGGTGGCATCCCTGCCCATGGCAGGGGGTTGGAACTGGATGATAAAGTCCCTTCCAAACTGAAGCCATTCTAGGATGATTCTATAATATTTTAAGGGTAAGTATCTTATCTTAGGAGGCATAGACCAAGTACAAATTGTTAATCAACAATACCTACCTAATTTTTCACTTCTTTACAAACAGGTGAAAATACACTGTGTCAAATGAGGCTGCACACTTATTTTCACTGTTAAAACACTAACAAAAGTAAAAACATTGTACTGCGTATTTGAAATTGTGAACTGATTAAACTCCAAAATTAGGTGATATTTCACTTATGCGTTTTAGAAAACAGCTGGTAATTTTATAAATATATATCTTGTTATGGGAGAGGGAAAAGAGGAAGAAAAAAAAAGCTGTTCCATTGCTTATTTTTCCTTTTTGTGCTCAGGTGAGCCTGGTATAAAACCAGATTAGATCCAGTGGAGCAAATGATTAACTATTGTGCAGCCTTGCTATGAAGACCTTGATTTATGTTGTATCAGGTCACACTTTACTTTTAAAAGCAGATAAAGGGAAGGGCTTTAAGGTGTTAAATTGCAAGCAATTAAAGTTGGTGTTTTTGTTTTGTTCCCCCGCAGGGAGTGGTGAGGAAATTTGCAAGTTACAACTCAGTTCAGTCAGTTCTTTTACCAGCTCAGCTGGTGACTCAGGTGGCTGAGGCAAGTCACATTACTTCTCTCTTTCCCTGTCATGAGGGTAATTGTACAGAGTTATCTTACAAGGTATTTTGAAGACTAAGTCTTGTATCTTCTTGTTTGGTCTTCTGTGCTGAGGTATTACTTGCTGAGCTGTAAGTGGATCTGTAATTCTTATCTGACGAACACCAGCATTTGTTCATGACCTACATATATATATGCACAGCTTTCTGGTTTTGAGATCAGTTGATTTATGACTGATTTTTACAGCTATCTTCTGTAAGAAAGGCTCTATATTTTCTAATATATATTAGACGCGTACCTTTAGCAGAATTCGGGAAGGTAGTGTAAGAAAGAGTGTCTTTGTGTTTTTGCACGGAGATGTTATATTGTTTAGGAGGAAAGAATGTGGTGTTGAGATATGCTTGCAGTGATAAGAAAGCTTACCAGACAACCTTGTAGAATGCGGACAACAACCAGACTCCTTAATGGGATTAGGCGAAAATCATGGTGTCAAGTCAGATAAGGGAAGAAATACTACCACCTCACAGAGTGAAAAGTCACGAGAAACTTGAAAAATAACAGGCTGGCAACTGAAAGCCATGTATGATCTGTGAAGCGTCAGATAGGTTGTGAACCTGGAGTACCCAGTCAATGGGGAAACAGGGGAGGGTCCTGATGGTTATGAAATAAAGTATATAAACTGTGCTATGTAACTAGTAGGGTCGCTCCTGCTTGCAGGACGCCCGCCATTGCAATTGTGAATAAATATGTTTCCTTCACCAGAGAGCTTGCCTGGAGAAAATTCTTGGAGACGTTTCTCACAGTAGTAAGTAACTTTAAACAGAATTGTTTATGGTTACCTTTGTATTTTTACAGCTGTAAGTGGCAGAGGAAAAACATGTTTATTTAGCTCTTAAGAAATGAGAAGTACAGGTCTTAGAAAACTAAATGTTTTGTAGAAATAAAAAAAAACAGTAACAAACATGTCTTTAATATGTAGAAATGTGCTTTGGTATCTCAGCTGGTATGTAGCATGAAAAATGCTTGTTTCTGTTGCTCTTAATGATTCAGTTTAATGATTCAGTTCATTCTAGTAGCAAGAGGGAGCTTTAATAATTCTGTAGTGTACCAGGACTTCTTTTAACTAGTAGTTAGGTTTTTAAATAGATCCTTTACATTGAAACATTCTGTAATGTCTTACCAGTCTTGTACTTACACCTTATGTACATTTTTACAGTTGTTACAAGGCATTTCAAAGTTTTTTGGGATACAGGTTTGGCTGCAGCGGATGAGGTCGGATAGTAATAAATTGAAGAATCCCTCTGAACCCACTAATACCTATGTTTTTAGGGTTAGGCTTTTCTCAACATTGTAGACTTTTTGTTAGTATGTGTGGTGAATATTTTTTTCTTCGTACAAAATGCTTACTAGGAGGCCCTAAAGGTGTGGGGAACTAATACTTGGCACTATGTAAACAGGGAGAAGAGCAGCCAACAGCTCTTTAGAGGATTTCAGATGTGTCCCCCAACAGAGAACATTTGGGCTCTGCTGCAGAGTGAAAGTAGCTGTCTGGATAAGGTAGGCTTTATTTGCATGTTACACACTGTTTAACACAGTATTTCTTTGACTTTTGCTACCCTTGGATTTACCTTGAATTTATCTGTGTTCATTTAATCTCCCTAGATCAAAATAGCTTCTACTTCAGCCAAAAAATAGCTAACTGCTTTTAGTCAGGTTTTGAAAAAAAAAGATGTCAACGGTTTTATGGTATTCTTGCCTAAAAAAGCTTCTGAGTTTTGAAGTTAGCTTTGAATATAATCTCTGTAATTAATGTTCAAAACATATTTGGGAGGGAAGTCTATGCAGCAAAATGTCTAGAGTGGTGAAGTACTGGTGCAGTTGGGTAAAGGAGCTGTGGGAAAGGTGAGATGAAAGGCAATTTTCTGTGTGTGATAAGTACTCAAGAAAGATTATATGTGCTGTTCATACCTTTTTAAAAAGCTGAAAATATTGCACAGGCTATTGTGAAAGGTGACCTGGCAGTGGAGTAGCAATGGGTGACGATGGCAATAGGTAGCAACAGTAAGTATTGCAATTTCAGACCAAAGTCACCAAGAACTCTTGGTGTGGTCACTTCAGCTGGTATAAACAGAGTCCGTTGAGGCTTCACATGAGTTTTCACATGAACAAGAGCTTCATTCACTCACCCGATGAGCTCTTACTGTCCCTGGGCAAGGAACAGGCGGTACAAAATTTGGAAGGGATATGAGTTTACTGCTTCATCAAGTATGTGATGCTGTAAGAGGATTGTTTTTCCATATTCAAGGAACAGTGATTTCTCCTGTTGTTAATTACCCAGCATTTTCAACATGTTTGTTGCATTGCTCTCATTGCTCCTATAAAGGTATTTAGGTAAAACTCTGTAGGTAAGTTCATGAGTTGCAAGGGAAGTATTGTTTTCTGATAGGCTGGGATAATGAGATAAAGTTTTTGAGTGAAGGCTCAAGCTGTATTTATACTTTCAGTGTGAATTCCTATAAATTGAGTCTGATTCTTTACTACCAAATTCTTCTACTACTTTGTTATACAGTTGTATGGATCTGTATTAGCATTATAAAGGTCTCTTAGATGTATGGTGTTTCAATTTCACTGAATTCCTCAGAAACTAGAAAGCGTTGTGTGAGCATCTACTCTGTGAACTTCTGAACAGATACTTCCAGTTCCTGTATGCAGTTGCAGCCATGCACTCAGTTTAAAAACAGTGTTGATAAGTTTCAGTTACTGCATTGCAGTCTCCGGGTCTGATTCAAATCAACACTGAGCAAATGAATATAATTATTTTAATAATCGTTTCCTATTCAGATAATGCTGTTGAACAAACTTAGCAGGTGGGCAAGCAGAAACACCAGATGGCAGTATTTGATTAATTTCTGACCTCTGCCTAGCAAATGCATTAACTGTTTTGGCTTATTTTATGAAAATTCTTTTTGAGAGCTACTGAGATCTCTTTTCCCTGAAAAGTCCTTAAATAAATATGCCCTTAAAGAATGAGAGTCTCCAACTGGGAGCTAAAAGCAAATTAACTCTGAAGGTTTTCTTCATCTTCCAGAATCTCAGAGAAACCAAAACGAGTTATAACTACTCAGTTAACGTAATGGTTATCTTTGTGAAGATACATGCCTCATAAATATTTCTTACCACCATATATGCCTGTCTTTATTGGTAGTTCTCGGTAGCTTCCTGAAGAGATCACCTGTAAAGGTAGTTACCAGTCTGGGACTTGATGTATGTGGTAATCTGAGTGTAAACTGTGAGGCTCAGGTTAATTTCATTCCTATTCATTCAGGTGAAATAAATATTTTCTGAAATATTTTTTTGTGTCAGTGATTGTATTGTGGTTTTTTGTTTTTAAAAAATTAGTGGTCTGTATTTGGAAACCGGCTGTTCATATTCATTAAGAGGTTTCTTGTATTAATAAAGTCCACATTAGTTTCTGAATTCAAGAGACTGTCTCTGTCAGTGATCATGCTTTAAACCTCTTCAGGACAGAGAAATTGGTAAGCAGCTCCAAGTTCAGTATGAAGGAGATGTATTTCTTTTTGACTTGTTATGTTTTGGGGGGCTTTTTTTTTTTAAAGCTGATGTTCCATGTAGAAACTGTAGAGGCAGAAGATTGAACTACCCATCAGTGGTATAAAAGAGACTTTGCTTTATCTCTTCAGTAACCTATGGACCTGGTGTGCAGTCTGAATACTCAAAATAAATGTCTGCAGTCAAGAAAAGGAGATTTGTTGTTTAGCTAAGATCATAGGTTGCCTGTTGGAAACAGCTGTACTGAAATGTAAAGTGGTGTAAGGCCCTCATTTCCCTCCTTCCCTCTAACCTCTAGTTCACCAAGTACCCCATCATGAAACCAATCGAACTTTCTGGACAGAAGACTTTTCCAGAGGCTACCAAATATGTTACAGGCTCTTGTGGAAAATAATGAAAGGTCCCATAACATTTTGATCCTGGCACTCTTGCATTTTCCGGTTAGGAAAAGGTATGTCATCTGCTCTGCAGTTTTCTGAAAACTGACACTGGGTTTCCTTAAGAAAGGAATGTTCAAGTGTTAAGGAGAATCTGAGGGAAGATTTTATCAGATGCAACACTGCCTTACCCATCTGAAACATGCAAGCTACACATTCTTTTTGCCCCAAGACCACGTCTGAGTTCATAAAACATCATTAGCCTAGTACAGAAGATTCACAGAAAGCACTATCAATATATTATTGGAATTCTCAATTTTGACGTTCTGCCATGGATCTTTAATTGGACTTCGAAGCCAGCTTTCTTAGCAGCTGAATCTGGACAAGCTGACGGAGTTTGGTTTTTGGTCAAGAAGTTAATGGGAGTGTCGATCACATATGCAAGGGCAGTCTTACTCACAGATGTGCCCCATAGAGTCCCATGGGGCTTGTTACTCTTCTTCAATGTTGATATTGTCAGAAGGCATGTCAGTGGCCAGTGAGCAGCAATTTCTTATACATTTTTTGATCACTTTAAGAGTATGCTCTGTAAATAAATTTCTGTTGGTTATAAACCCACTTACAGGAAAGGAGGAATACCTAGCAGTAAAAGGGTATTTTAAAACCAGTAAATTTGAGCATATGGTTTGCATTACTTCAAGTTTTGTTTGTATGTTGTAAAGAATGATCAGGAAATTTCACATACCGCATCTTTCAAAAAAGCTGCAACAAAGTTACTTTAAGAAAAATGAATGCATGAATTATCTAAAATAGTTGGTGCAACTGTTCCTCCTAACTAATCCAGGCACTTGGAAGGCAATTACACTGAGCTTTGACAACATTGCCAACCCACTGCACAGTGTCTTATGCCAAAAGCTATTGTTGTTTTATTGACCACGTTCACCATTACATATGCATATGAAAAAACAGAGGCATTTTCATTGGGATTACCCTAATAGCATTAAGAGATTATTTTTAAAATTTCCTTGGAAGGAAATTCACTTAAATGAGATTACTTATTACTTGACTGGTTTCCTATCGTGCTGCTATGTGTAGGTAAGTGGAGTCCATTAGAGTATAAAGTTTTTTAAAAACCTGATTTTATACATTAATGATTTCAAATAAAAGAGAAGTGCTATATTTGTGCATAGCTTCTTTTGAGAAATTTAAGTCGATGTTCTGGTTAGGAGAGATAACACTTTTTGTCCCTCTTGGTGGCCCCCCTAGTGTCACCATTAGTTGCTAATTACTTGCAAACAAATAAACAATTAACTCCTCGTGCCTCTTGGTGGGAGAGTTTTCATTGACATGCTAAAACTTTCTAATAAAAGATTTTAATTAATGACGTTGCAAATCCAACCCCCTTGTCAACATAGCTATAAGAAGGACTTCTGGAGAAATGCAAGTGCAGTATATGTGCTATGCTAGCTGAAGGTGAAATCATGGCAAGTACATCGCTGTGTGCTGCTACTACATCAGCATCTCAGAATCTTCAGAAAATGTCTAGTTTTGTAGAAAATAAAACCACACAGTGCTCTTTTTCCATTGAAAGTATTTTGGGATTGGAGCAGAAAAAAGATGGCATTCCAGCTGTGAAACCTCACAGACCATGGATGGATGCATGCACCAGCTTGGGTAAGCCAGCAGTCTCTTTTGTAACCTCTCAAGCTTTTAGTCTTTTAAAAATGTATGTATTGTCATGATTCTACTGAAAACCAGTAAACTTAAGCTCATGTTTGCTTGCTTTTTCTAGTTTTTGCTGGTGACAGTAATCCCCATCTGCAAATCCCTGTCGTTTCCTATGAAAATTCATTATTTCATGCTAATGGTAATCCAATGCAAGAGGAAGAAGGTTTGAAATGTGAAAAATATTTTTCAGTCAGTGAAAGGCTATCTTTCAAACGAGAATTGAGCTGGTACAGGGGTAGAAGACCAAGAACTGCTTTCACTAGAAGCCAGGTAGGGACTTTCTTACTATTCAATAAATGAGTAACAATGTAGTTTAGTAAAATGTTGGTAGAAGCCTATAACAGCTGACTAATTCAGTATTGTGTACCTTTCTATAAAGAAATGTAATTAAAATCTAGTGTAAATTCACAGTAATGTTGCTAACTTCAGCTGGTCAGTGTTTGTGCATGAAAGCAGAATTGTCCAAGCACTGCATGGAAGTCTCTTATTAAACAAACTAAACTGTTTTGTTCTTTTTAACTCCTATAAAGGTAGTGATAATTACTCAACAAGTATATTTTAATCTCCTCAGATCGAAGTCTTGGAAAATGTTTTTAAAATGATCTCCTCCCCTGGCATTGATATTAGAGAAGAACTAGCTCGCAAATTAGATTTAGATGAAGACAGGATCCAGGTAATTAATTACTTGAAAATTTCCATGTTTCCATCCATATGTACTCCCTGGTGATATAAATAGGTAGATTGACAGTAGTAGCAATAATTTCAATGTCAATTTAAAGTAGCGTGCATTTATACATATGGTATGCATTGAGTGATTTATGAAATGGAAGCCATTGAAATCCTTCTGAAATCGTAAACCTTTTGCCGTAGCATCAGTGAGACATTTATCACTAATATTTCTGTGATTTCTGCTTTGTTGATCTCTAGTTATGTGCAGAACTTGATCACTTACTCCCAGGTTTTAAAATCATGTTTATGTTATGCTTGTCAATATATTTAAAAACCAAATTTGAAACAAATACAGATATAATTTGTATAAATGTATTAGTGTATTAGTATTTTGAGTGTCAGGAGAGCATAACTGTTAAACCAGTGTTTTAGCCTATGTTATATATCTGGCCATAAGCAAAATCTACTCTAGGCTGTGTTGATTTCCAGCTAATCAAATGTGATAAGCATACCATAAAAATTAGATTTTGGGCCTTGCCTTGATATTTATTAATGTTTTGATGCAATTCTTATTGGGCTTGATGCTGCAATTAGTTAAGCAGTTGAAGTAACACCTTAAGACTTGTCTGTGAATTCCAGATGCTCAGGAACTTCAATTCAGTGTCACTGAAGTTGATATTAGATTTTGTATTAATTAGTGAAGCTGGGGTCATTATTTTCTTAGCCTTAATTAGTACAGGTCACTGTCTGCAGATTTTAAATTTGTATTAAACTTCCAGACTACTGGCATCTCACAAGATACTGTAGAGCTATGTGAATATTTTTAAGTTTCAAAGCTTGCTCTGCTTACAGTGCTGTATTTCTGAAAAGCATGATTTTTATTTCAATTTTAGATCTGGTTCCAGAACCGTCGTGCAAAGCTGAAGAGATCACATCGAGAATCACAGTTTCTAATTGTGAAAAATACTTTCACCTCCAGCCTGCTAGAGTAGAAAGGATGGTTTGCTGTTATACTACTACAATAGAACACGAAGAATTAGTAGTATTGTCATAATTTGTATTAAGTAATGATGACATTAATTATATGATTTTATCATTAGATTTGAAGTATTATAATTTTCATTCAAATAAACTGTAAATACTTGAAGTATTATAACCTACTTTTTGTGGAGAAAGTCAACTTTTCTTATATATTTTAATAA
>VXAL01011999.1:26580-38753 GCA_013399475.1 Chauna torquata
TTTCAACAATTCGTTGGTTAAAAGAAGCTTAAAATTGTAATCTTTTTGATATATTTTAATTCATTTATATTTAGGATAGTATTTGCCTGTTTAATATTTCAACTCGGATATCTCCTCTCATGTCAGCGTGAGTATTCCAGTTATAGAAGTTGACATTATTTTGTAATGACAGAATGCAGCATTTCACAGGATCAAATCATTTGGGACCAGACCAGCTATCCAGATCATTGCCATTAATTTTACGGTGTTGAATATTTGTATCACTATATTAAAGTTAATTATCCTCATACTTGATATTCAACCAGAAATCAACATGCATAAGCACATCCTTATACTAAATAAGTAAAAACACTCCTCATGACTATGCTGTAGGAAAAGTGTAAGTATGCGTTTATGCTGTTGCTTGCACAGCAGAGCTTAAAGCACTTGCTTGAAGTGCTAGTGTCCTTCAGTGAGATCAGAACGTGTTACTTACTAGAGAGACATTCTACATGGGCCCAGCTGTATATACAAAAAGTCATCTTATGTTAGGCTGATGGTCAGCAGAAGCACTGACTTTAATTAAAATTTCAATCTGTAGCAACCAGTAAATCTTAAAGAATTTAGGCATAATGCTTTGTTAATTGGATTTTTCCCACTTGGATGACATGACAAATAAGTTTTATTTTGAACCAAAACTATATTTGCAATAGTTAAAAAATTGGGCTGAATCATTTTATCTGATGCAAAGAAAATGTTTTTAATATGCAAGATTGAAAACCAAAAAAGAGCATAGGGCAAAACTCTGACAAATAGGGAACAGAAATGATGTGAATGCTTATGACCTTCAAATCCTTTGGATCTCATTCCGAGTATAGATCCTAAACTGTTCTACATTGAAGGAATGCCTAGCCACTGAACTATTGCATATTCCGATGTTGGTTTCCAGATTTTGTGAGGAAACAGTTGTTTTGTACGATGTACTTTGATATTCACTGGAGGAAGATCTTGAGCCTAGGTCTTCAATCTACATACCTTCACCACCAGGCTGATACAGTTTCTGACACTTGGTTTCTATGGAGTCACTTACAAAGACATGAAAGTCAGCACATCATTGTTAGTATAGGTTAAATGTAAATAGCGGGGTGGGGTGGGGAATTGTACAAATCCTTGTAGTGTTGTAGTTGTCCAAATGTGGTTAGGTTAGTTCTTCACTTGCACTTTCTTGTTTAATAGTAACAAAATGGCAATTTTTTTTCCTCTGGTATATAACTTTCAATGTATTGTAATCTCTAGAGGTAGGTGTTAAAATTTTGGACGTGTCTCTACTGCTTCCAGACCATTCTGGATCCCTACACACCTTCTAATGTGTGTTCTGCTTTTCTTTTAGCTGAAGTTCTTTCTTAGAAATCTGTATTTTACATTTCAGTTGTAATAATGGATAATTTAATGTAGCTTTGAATGTTTGCAAGTTACTTCAAAGTGCACATGGGTTAGGATTTTACCAGATACGTTATACCTGTTATGTCATGAACAAAAGGCAAGTTGTTCCCTTCTCAATGCTTATATTCACAATACCTGCTGTCCTACAAGAAAAAAAAAAAAAGGGTAAGTTTAAAAAATGGATTGATTGGGGGAGGGGGGGGAAATAGTTTTATGTAGCCTCATATTAGGAAAAGCTAAAGGGAAGGATGATCCAACTTCAGTCCTTAGTTGATATTTTGGATGATAGGTTGAGATATAAGAGTTTGAATAAAACCCATTTCTATATTTCCTGAAAAATATTGTTAAAAAGCTGCATTACTTTACAGCTAGATTACAGGTATTTACCATTTTGTGTGTTTAACTTCATGGTTATATTGCCTTCATTTTCATGGAAGCCCTAAAATCTCAAATTGCTTGACTTTGCTTCTGGAAAGGCTATTTTAGTGTGGAAATACCAAACTTTTACGAGATATTGAAATGTTAATTATTCATGCTTTGTTAGATTTAGGAAGTAACAATAACATTAAATATTACTAACTGAACTTCTGTTGTTCTCTTAAGCATTTTTGAATGCAGGATACAATCACAAATAAAGCAATTTAAATGGAGCCAAATACATTAGGAACAGTTTTAGAGAAACGGAAGCCCAACTCAGATACAGACCTGATCTGAGGTAAAGACAATATTGGGAATGTATGAGTTCTATTTTGTTTCTTTTCACCTCAAAACATATATTACCCAAAGCTTAACTTTAGTGCAGGTAATTTGAAACTATTGTTTACTGCTGGAAACAAGGTTTCCAACAGCAACAGATTAGACTAATCTGTCCAGATTGATGCCTAAGAACCTTACTCTATTATCTGGCAAATACCTAAATACACCTAATGTCTCTTATAATGGAACTTGTCTCAAGTGACGGAAGTCTGACAAAGCAATTTAAGAGAAGAAGTAGAATAATAGCACCAACTGTGGTATCCAGCTCTCAGTTAGCAAATGTTACTAGAAGGCTGGCTTGTGTAAGGTACCAAGAGTTGTACATAGTGCTGTGAGGGGCAAACAGTTGAATAACATGATTGCATTATTTGCTTCATCTTGGCTTAGATTGTTCTTCCCAAAGTAAGCATATCAAGTTAAAGGAGAACCTTTAAGCTCACATTTATGCCTATTTTGACCAGCTTGGGTTTAAACTGCAGCAATGACTTTCACAAATACAGTTGAATTTCTTTTCCATCTTAAACTATTAGTCTGTACTTCACAGGACTTTTGAAGCTTGAAGTTCCTGATAATATGCAGCTTTCTGGGCTACCTCAGTAATACAAGTAATACTGTTAGCTGTCTAAGCACAGCCAGTCCAGTAAGTAAGAACAGTGGATGAGACTGTCAGAAGAAGCCACTGTGTAAACTGAAATCTGGTCCCATTCCAGTTTTTGCATACTTTGTCTTGCAGTGTTTCTGTTTGTCTGCCTATCAGAACTGTGATCAGAAAAGCCTCGATCTTCTTGGTTCCTATGCTGCCTTCCATCTTTGTGGAGCCACAGCCTCCTTTTCTTCCAGCCATGTTGCTTTGCATTGATTCCAGTGCTCATTTGACCCTGTGATGAGTTGATAAATTTACAAGGATAGTGAAAAACTTCCATCAAAAAAAGCTGGCTGGTTTGAAATAGTCTTTAAATTACCAGTGTTAGCTTTGAAAGCTCACATTGAGAACAACATTCATTAAACTGTCATTTATAAGTTTGTATTTGCAATTACATGGTTATCAAGTCTGTGCTTACAAATAGCAAGTTAGCACACCAGCAAACTATGCTATGATTTTCCTGGTGGGCATAGATGCATCTACATTTTTCTAGTTGTCCGAAGTTTTATATTGAAAATACTTCTAAAGCAACAGAACCCAGGATTGATTTTTTACAGTTGTGTATAAGATTAATGCTGAGTTCTTATTGAAAAGTGGCTTAAAAAAATCACCCAAGCATTTGTATGGCTGGATTTAACAAAGAACTTGTTTACCTAACATGAACCTAAGGTAATTTCAGACAGTTGAGGTTAACTGTCAGAGTTAACTAGTGGTAACAAAATCAAAGCTTTTTAGACATCAATTGAAAAATAATATTTGTTTCGATTGCTTGGATTGACTTAGTTTCTCTATCAGTTGTTAGGCTGATGCTTTTCATCTCTTTGTTTTATATGATTTACTATTATGTAATTAGCTCATGTGAGAGGGGGAGCTGGGGCTGTTGAGCATCTTTGGGGGGAGGGGGAAGGATTCTGATTGCATCACAAAGGAATTTCATGCGGTTGCAATGGGAATGCAGTAGTTGGTGAAGGAGGAATCTAGGCATGTCGAAGAGCCATCAGTTCTAGATTCCTTTCTGGGGGAATAGTCCCTGCACTTGCATGATATGAGGGAGATGGAAAACATGCAAGACCAGTCTTTGTATTTTTGGGCACCCAAAGTTGCTATTGACATGGGCCAGCAGTATTTTCTCAGTCCAAATTAGGAGACTCTCAAAGTATGAAGTGCCGTGTTAGCATGGCGCACAATATTAGTATCATAGTTTTGCTTTTTCAGATTGACTTGCAAAACATAAAACATTGAGTTTAGAAGAATCAATAAGCTTCTAAAAATCTTTTTGCAGGATGTTGTTTTATTGGCAATGAAGGAAGAACATCACCAAAAATGCTCAGGGATGTATAGGTTTTGGCATAGTTCTGGTGTAATTGCCAATAACTCATAATGCTGTCTGTTTTGTTACGGTGCTGATATTAGAGTTACTGAACAATGGTGCACTGCCTGTGTTTTAAAATAAATAAAAAGCAAATAAGAAGGAACAACAGCAAAAAAATTAGGTTTTTCAAGTGTATTTTGATCCATGTTGCAAATCACTCAGTGTAAAGTCTAGTACCTTTAGTAAAGAGAGCATCTGTCCGTTTATTCAAACAGGGTGCAAGCAATGTTTTTGATATCAGTTTTCAAGCATGGTCATCTGGCTTAGGACATTGTAAGGATCTGTATGTGTGGCCTGTAAATACGATACAACATGTAGATTGAGAAGGAAATATATATTGCTTCTCTCTGGATTTACAGTCCAATGTTTTGTTCTCCCTAGCACCTAAGCCAGGTTTTCCTCTGCCACTGTGATGGCTGGAAAACCCAATGACTGTAGTCTATCACTCTCTTCTGTAATCTTGTTTAGTTTGGAGAAGTAAGGACAAAAGTTTGCTGGTGATGTACGATGTGTTAATGAAAGGGACTATCTGCATTGTCATTCTTGTTATTAAGCACTTGAAAACGTTGGGATTTTTCTGTTTTTAAGTTGCATATGTAGATATTGCAAATTCATCTTATTGTGACCATTCCCCCCTCCAAAAAAAAATCAACTGTAAACTTGCACCAGCTTATTGTACCTTGTTTTTCTTTAATATTTTCTTGCTCTTTTAACACTGAATTTTTATTTTACCAGTCCATGTTATTTTACTACTTCTATAGTGATTACTGTTTGTCCATGGTGTCTACAACCTTGGGCAGTCCATGTATAACAAATTTATATTTTATTTATCAAATGAAAATGAATATGTACACTTTAATGATAGATTTCACACCCTTTTACTATTTAGAATTGCATTACCAATCACAGTAATATTCCAAAATATCTTGGGATTCAGTTTGTATGAATGATGACATAGTAAGCAAATTAAGAAGATGACAAATCCAATATTCTGCATTAGAGATTGCTGGCTATNAATATTAACAGGTAACATTCTGTATTTCAAATGCAGCTGAAAACGCTGGGCTGGTTTTGCCCTCTTGTGGCTGGACTTTAGAATTACAGACCTACATCTTAAAGTTACTTTGAGTGAAGTCTGCAGTCATGAGGTAGACTGTAGGTAGAATGCCAGCAGGTGACTACTTATTTTAATTGTTGTACAAATTTTGTGACTAAATCTATATTGTACGTACATACAAGTGCTTGACCTTGGATCTGATTTTGAAAAGCTGTGGGCGGACAGTATTGAACTCAGTGGAAATTGGTAGGTTCTTAGTATTTTTGATAGTCTGAATATCATTAATATTTAGCTATTAACTTGAGAATTTGGTTTTGGGCAGCCAGCCTTTTTAAATCTTGCCTCTAAGACTGCTTTCATGTGTACGTGTTTACAGGACTGCCCAGCGCAGTCCATTTATAGTAGCAGAATCTTTACATTCTAGAAAGCATTTGACAAAGTGTCCAGTAATATTACAAAGAAAACAAACAAACAAAAAAACACACAACACTCTTACTGTGTGAACCATAAAATGACTTTTGCTACAGTATCTACTAATATAATTCTTCCGTGATTACGAATACAACGTTGAGAATGCAAACACTTGCCATGGAGAAACACTGATTACCACGAGCCTTTTCATTTATCACTTTTATCGCATTAGAATAAGAAATGACATTGTGCTGTTTAAATACTACACACTCCTTAACAGTTCGTCTTGCATTTCAAAATGTTCAGTCAGGGTAAAATATTTAGAAATGTGATAGTGGCCACTTATTCCTTTCTTGATTTGAACATTTGTAAGTTACCAGATGGATATGAGGAATACAGTGAAATGCACTTCTCTCACTTCAAAGATGGAACAGTATCTCATTCAATGCTACAGGATGTGGCAATCTGACAATATAATTGCAAATTGCTCTAATTCATTATGACAGAGAAAGGAAGTCACAGGGAAGCAGTCTAATGAGACATTGGCATCACTCTTAAAATGCAGTTGACTGGCTAGATATTTTTATGAAACTCAAGTAGGTTGTATAGAAAAGCTTTTCTTGTAGTCATTTCTGTTTAAATGAGAGTTGAGCCGATCTTTCCCCCCTTTCTTCTCTTAACGTATGGTCCTGGACAATAAGATCTATCACAAAGTACAGTTTAGTTGAAGTGGTGTTGTCAGTGATTCTTACTATCATCTAACTACAAGCAAATTATAATTATTGTAACTTATTATTAACATGCATTAACTTTCTGTGCAAGTATTAACAAACTTGTTCATTGTTTGATCAGTCTCTTATCTGCATATTTATCTTAATCTTTCCAAAACTATGCAACTGACTCAATCCTGATATCTGACTGCTTCTAAATTTTTTTTGTGCCAGACTGTAAATATCGAGGACCTTGAGTTGTTTGTTTGAAAAGCAGGGATGTCAGCAATAACTGTTATTCCTAACAGTTCCTATTCCTTCTTTTTGAGTAGAAGTTTTGTAGAATTACTGTATAGATTCTCTTGCAAATCTGCCATAGTGTTCTGTTTTTTCTCTGAAATACTGTTATGTATCTGTCATATAAACAGACTATGATTTCCATATGCTTCCAGCCTTCATATTTTCTTTTGTTTGTATGTTTTTCTTAATGTGAGTAGAATGAGGTGCTATTGACAAAGTGGTTTCCAATCATCTTCCGTAATGGTTACACAATAGTAAGATTTTGGAATTCTTCTGGACATGTCCCTATTGTTCTGTAATGGTATCTGTTACTAATGTCTCTGTTTTAATTACAAAAATCTTCAAAACATTTTCTTTAGCCTTAATTACACTTAGCTTTTGGACTCAAATAGCGAATGATGTCATCCTGAAGTGCTTGAACAAATTGCTCTCCCTGGGTTAAATGGGAAAGGGTTTAAGGCAGGTTATGCTCAGTCAGGGGTCCCTTAGTGTGCTAGGATTAATTTCACAGACATTGCCACAGGATGCTGTAGACTGGTGAGTTTCAGGATAAACTAAACAAGTTCCCCCCTGCCCAGCCCCTGTATTTCCCTGCAGAAAAAAAAGATGACAAGATGTCTGGATGGAAGTTATTGTGCTGTACTAAGAAGAGGTTGAAATTAAAAGTAAATCTGAGAAACTTTTGAGAAAACACGACTTTATTAACATTTCTAGAGTGTATTCTGATGCCATTGGGAGAGTCTTGATTTGCTTTTTTTAATAGCTGATGGAAATGAAATGCCTGTATTGCAGCAGAATGTTTTTAAAGTCAAGCATTAATGATTCAAATATTGCTAACGAATAAAGCATACATGACTTTAGGAATACAGTTGGATTGCAATGTTTCAAATTGAACAGATTTTTTTTTGTCAAAAAGTTAGTCTTCCATGCAATTTTTAATTCTCTGCATTACAAATCTACTTTTCTCTAAAAGTGCAGTTTCATATTACACCTAATCCAGTGTAACACAAGACTGCTGCTGAAAGATGCAGTCCTGCTCTGCTCTCTCTTTTCTCAGAAAAGATCGTATGGCCACAGAGTGAATGAATTCAGCTTGCTTTTGGAACAGGGAGGAGTGAATTTGGTGGTACATCAGTGAGCTGAATTATCTCAGAGAACTGAGCTATCTGTCTGTTCCTTTATTATATTCATATGAATAAACAGATGCAAAACTAAACAGAAATAGAGTTCACATTAGACTGCAGACACTCTCTGCCAGCAGAACTAGTTGGCCTGTATACTCTACAAGGAACTGTGAGATCTGGGGAATGGTATTATATGAATAGTAATATTAAGATTTGCATTCAGGGATCACTGATTAATAGTTGTTTTGATAGTGATCAGAAGTAATTTCTGTATAGTAACTGGTTTATTTGAGACAATCCTTTTCAGAGTAACTTATTCTTACATCTGATGCTAACTTGAGCCTTTGGGAATATCGGACTGGAAAAACTTCCTTGGTCATTAAGTGCAATTTCCTGTAGAAGACATTAAGTCATCTAGAAAGGTCACAAGACCATTCACTCCCTACTCTCTGAACTCTACAAGCCTCAGAATACCCCCCAAATACTTGAAGATAGACTTGAGATTTTTTTAAGAAGAAAGCTCAAGAATGACTGTGACATAAAAGGTGAGCAGGAGAGAAATATGACTGCCTGCACCGTACAAGGGATTCTGTAAGGTCTAGCTTATTGAGCATTAAGGACTGGATGCTAAATTTCAGAACTTGTTGCAAAGCATCTGGATATAGAAGTAGTGGCTGCCAGCATCAAAGCAAATGTAGCAGGATTCATGCATCTAATTCCTCTTTCAAGTCTCATATGGACACAGCAGCAGCTAATCTAGAAGTGCCAATAAATGCTTGGACACAGCAGGAGGCAGTTGGCTGCCAGGATGGCATGCTGTGCTCTTCTTTGCCACTCCCAAGATGCAAGCAGGCAGTTGGATGGAATTGTTCTGGAGGCTGGATCTGGCCTCCATGGCCCACACTATTTTAAGCACCTACTGGTAATGTCTGGATGACCTTAGGAAGTAGATTGTGTGCCTGTAGAAGAAAAGGGGAAAAAAAAAAATTACCTCTAGGGGTCTCTTCCTGTCTTAGTAGGGGGCAGAGTCTTTCCTGACTCCAAATCTAATTATTGATTTAGCCTTGAGCATGTGTGCAAGATGTTAAAGCAAGCATGTTTGTGAATGCGCTTGTTTCCCCATCTGTAAAATGGGAATAGTAATACAGACCTTCCTTTCAGAACTCATTTTTTTCATTAATGTCGACACATTTCTCAAGCCCAAGTGATTTAAAAGTTGCCTTGAAAGAGAGAAGCATTAATAACAATTGACAGATTTAAATTAAATTTCAGTTTCATGGCCTGGGTTCAGTGTCATATTGTTGATAATCTCTCACTTGAGCTTAGCCAGATCTTTTGAAACTGACATGTTACAATACGGAGGTGGTATCAGAGTACGGTTTTTGGGACTCTTGACACTGGTGGGAATGTTCATGCCCTTGCTGAGAGCGTCTACATCAATTTCACACTTTTTCTAAATTTGTTCTTTAGGTTTGATACTAGAAGATCTTCCTTCCTCCTTTTCATGCCAGATGTTCTTTCTAAAGGTGAACCACTCCCATGTTAGTAGGACATTTTTGTGTAAGTGGTTATTTTCAAAAGATCTGGTTTTCTGCTTTCCAATAGCTGTCAAATGAAGTTCCAAAAGACCCTTGCTTTGCAAGTTTTCTGTTCTGGGGTCTTATTTGTGCTGTCATGGACAGTGAGATGATACTTTGTGATTCCAGGCTTCTAAGAAGTTTCTGAGATGCTGCTGATCTTTTGGCATACTGTCTGCTTGGTTCAAGTTAGTTCATCCTTGTTTTCTAACAGTGGGTTGTGTTTAACAGAAGTGTGATATTGCAATAGTCATGACTGTCTGACACCAGTGGATATGTCTATAAGCATGATGCATGCTTCCTGGCCTAAAACTGAGCTATTTTTATAACTCCTTTTGTGCAGTCAAGGTCAGTCTCTGCTGGGAGAGAAATTTCAGTGCTAGAAATATCAAATATGGATGGAGTATGCCACTTGCAAATCTTAAGAAGGATTTTTTTGCTGAGTGATAGAAATGTTTGGTAGGGAAATCTTAACCATACAGCAGAACTTTTTGTTACTTGAGTTTTCATGTTTGTCCAGGAACTGCTGTGTTCTCACTGACCCCTCCATCTGGGAACAGCTGCTCAGAAAGGAGAAAAAAAACAGGTTCTTAGCTTTAAGCAAGAAGGTAGAGTGGCAACCAAAACCAGCTGTAGAATGCATGATATTGATACCCATGACTTACAGATATTCTCCAACTCATATGCATTCTATACTGTTTCGAAACAAGAGACTGTTGTAAAAAGGACAAAAGAGCCTACAGAAAAGCAATTCCTACAGTCACTTTTGCCCTTATATTAGCTAGCAGCATTTTAG
This sequence comes from Chauna torquata, assembly GCA_013399475.1. Lineage (NCBI taxonomy): Eukaryota > Metazoa > Chordata > Aves > Anseriformes > Anhimidae > Chauna > Chauna torquata. The sequence goes on from VXAL01011999.1 coordinate 36,749, forward strand.
AAAATCTAAGTAAAAAATTTTAACTACTGTCATTTGATTCCCACCTCTCCTCTATCCATTTCCACAAAAGATTTCAGTGGAAACTATTCTAAGTGCACACAAAGCAATGAAATACTTCTGTATGCAGTCACTTCATTAGTGTTAGTAAGTTGGCTGTTGTGGCGGTATTGGGATAAATGTTTTTTCAGATGCGTCATTTTGTTATTAGCTTAAGCTGAGATACTGGGAAGGGCATCGAGGCTGATTTTGTCAGGTGACATTTTTGCTTTGTGCTAGTAAGTTTGAGGCCTTAGTAAATAAGACGGTACTTTTTCTGCTCTCTGTACTGCCAGAGTAATCAGTGGCAGCCCCAAATTCTTGGGTTATTCTGCTACCTAGGAAATGTCTTTGTTTATTCTGTTAATATTGAAATCATTGTAGGCTATTGCATCAATGGCACAGCTAGTGCTAATGTTCCCTTTACAATTACCAGCTTCTCCAGCAGTCTAGAACTCTGTTAACAGAAAATGCCAAACAAATTTCCCCATAGCTTAAAAGGGGACCTGTTCGCAGGTCAGTGGAGATGTATGTGTTCAACAGGAGTTTATCATAGGTGGTTATGGGCAGCAGAGACGTTACTGTCCTGTAAAGAAATTGTGCACGTCTTCCTTTCTTTAGCCATGCTGTTGTGTTGCTGTGTGCCCTTTGTAAGGCGCGAAAGTGTAGAAGGACTAAAGTTATTTAGTTGTTACATAGCCTGACTTGATTTAAAAAAAAAAAAAAAATCAGCTTATATAGTTTTCAGTCCCACTTGGTCACTTCTGAATAATGCCAGGAGACAGTAAAGCAAGAATAATGGGATAGAAGTGTATGCTATACAGTGAAGACACATGTCAAGCTTGAATTCTGGGCTGGGATGTACTGAACCTTAAGAAAAATCTCATTGTAAAATCAGTGGAATTTCGCCCATGGAATGAGTACTTTTAATATACCCTATTCCAGGATTTTATTATTCCCTATTCCAGAGTTCCAGCCTGCAGGGGAAACCAAGATCAAAAGGAAGCATCGTTTGCTCCCACAGCCTTAAAAGGACTATGGCCTAATCTCTAATTTGTGCTAAAACATGTTTACTAGCAAGAATCTCTTTTCTGTTCATGCCATAATGAAGGGCTGTGTCCATCCAGAACTCACAAGCCTGTTTTCGAAGGTAAGGTTTTTGTCCAATGTAAATCACAGCAACAGAATGTACTGGCATGTAAATTTTTCAAAAATAATTGGCGTTCAGAGACATGTGAAATAGTGGTGTGTGACAAGATCCTGAGCTACCTGATCACAAACTGGGGCTAGGACTAATCTGAGCAGATGGTTACGCCTAGCGAGCCCCTGAGGTCCCTTCCAAGCTAGAGTTAGGCTGTGGTTCTGTGCTTTGGTGCAGCCTTAGGCTTCTGTCTCTTACAGGATTTTAAGTATTTTAGGCAAAGAGTTTGTAATTGATATAGTTCATTAATATGTCAGAGCAGCTTGCAATTGAAACTTATGTGATTTATCTTCTTTTAAAGAAAAGTGTTTTGGTCGAGGTGTGTAATAGCAAAATTAACAATGGGCATTCAAATTGGAAAAGCTGGAATACTTATTGCTACATCCAATTTCTATTGCATTTTCCACAACTGAAATTATACCCTCGGCTTGCCGGTCTGAACATTTCATGCATTACTCCTTAATTGTTAAAGATCTACGACTGTTTTTTTGGCCCGTGGCCCTGACCTTGCAAAGGACGTGGGCTGTACCGCTATGGTTTCATGGCTATCAGTCCCGTTAGTAAGGCGACACATCTTCTTTAAGTTTGGGCGAAAAACGAAAAGAAGCGCCCGTAGGTAACTGAGCTGCACCCAGCTCCCGCGGGCAGTGCACGGCCCTGCAGCGCAGCGCAGCGCGGGGAGGCTCGGGAAGGCGGCCAGGTGCTACCTGCAGCCCGCTCCCGGCGGGGCGGCAGCACGGCCCGGCCCGGCCCGGCCGTGCGGAGCCC
>VXAL01011999.1:39183-69925 GCA_013399475.1 Chauna torquata
CGCGCCGCCGGGGCGCGGTGAGCGCGGCCGGCTGGGCTGGGCTGGGCTGGGCTGCGCCGCTGTAACGCTGCGGGGCCGGCTGGGGGTCTGGGCCTGGTCGCTGCACAGAGGATGTAGGACACTTACGGGAGGGGGCAGTGGGGAGGGAGGTGATAAACAGTTTGCTTCTGGGCTTCGCCTTTTGTTCCTGTTTCTGCTATGCTTTGCTGTCAGACTCTTCTTGATTGCTTTTCTTTTTTTTTTTTTTAAATGTGTTTAAAAAACTTTTGAAGTTTGTTTTCTTTTTCTCCCTGCTGATGCCTGGTTACAAGTGCCGTTGAAGCGCGGCGGTCCGGGAGCACGGCCGGCTCTCCTTGCCGTGCCTTCTTGCCGGGGAGTCGCTGGGGCTTTTCCTGCCCTCGGATCAGGTCCCTTGAGAGCGTTACTGCCACACGCAGTTCAGAAGTCGCTAGGCGATAGCGTAGGAAGGCGAAAGCATTGGAAAAACGTGTAAAAAGTGTGGAAAGGCAAACTTCAAACCCTGATAAAGCTTATGACTTCAGTCTTTGTGTTGGAGGGAACTGTTGAAGGTTTAGTCTCCTCTGCCGGCTCCTTTTAACTGAGAACTGCGATTAAAACCTTCCAGCTCGGTTTGTCCGCTGCGTGTTCCACGAGACGTGGGCAGGATGCGCGACGTGCTCGTAACCACCTCGGTGAATGCTTCTGTCAAATTTTGCGTTAGCTGTTAGGAAATTATCACTGCCTGTTAAAAGCTAGAACGCTCGATTACTTTATTTTGACATTTATAGAAATACACACTTTGTACTGGACTTATTTTTGCTTACATAATTAATGTCATTGTGTATTAAATCTGAACATACCAGAATCTGCTTAATATAAATCTTTCAGATTAGTAGAAATTTTAATTTTTTTTCAAATTAGCGTGCAAAAACTTTCTCTTGATCGCTTACAACAAAAGTAATATCTTAACTTTTTAAATATTTGTACTGATTTCTGTTTTTGTTATATTTTCAGCTTGAAGTTCAGACTTCCCTAGACAATTTATTAGGTATCTCATCTGTTTGTTTAGTTACAGTTTCACAGTCTCGATTTTTGTAGTATGGGTCTTGCCTATGATTGCCTACATAGTCCAGGCAGGGCAGCATTTATTCAAGTAATGACTGCAGGATGGTACCCATTGTGTCAGTTATGTGGTATTTATCTTGGTCTGCATGTAAGTTTGGAGTAGACTTGACATACTATTAAATGACTGATGGCCCCTCTAACACATTGTCTGCTCTGGAGCAGGGTTGCCTTTGAAGTAGTACCCTGTAGGAAGTAAAGAGACTATTTGCTCTATTAAAATTCCTTGGTATTTCCTCTGTTTAACCACAGGCCACTTCCCCTCTGCCACTCTAAACACTGCAGGGACACTGACTGATTGAAAAGACACAAGCCCTGAAGTAATTGTATCCTATTGAAATAGATATTCCTATTGCAGGTTATTTGTGAGTAGTGTCTAATTAACTTGTGTTAAGGACATGAATAAATCTTAACATTTATATGGAGAAAGACATGCAGTGAAAATATCTGGTATGTATTAAATGAAGCAGTTGAATTGAGGTAATTCTCAGTGGCATAAATTATCTAGAAAAAAACAGTTAACTTTTAGTACTTTAACAAAAAATAAAATTGGATAGCTGAGTGTATGTACACCTAGATGCACAGGTTGGATATTTTCCTATGTTAAAACTGTGAATATGTGGTGTACTTCTCACCCCTGGTGAATTTTTTTTATTGTTTGAGTGTTGTTTTTGAAAATCTGCAGTTAGTTCCATTGCGGTACACTCACATGAGTAATACTCATTTTCTTCTCGCTCTACAAAATACAGTTTTAATTTTCCTCAGTGTTGTGTGGCAGTAAAAGCTTGGCTTGAAGACAGCATCTCCTGGACTATGATTTAATATTATGAAGAGGAACTATTCATAGATCCTGAAATTATTCTTAATAGTTAATATTTTCAAAACTAAAGGCATTAAATATGATTTTTACAACTTACATTGCAAAACACATGCCTGTATTTATTGCTTTCTCTAGCAATGCTTTGGTGTTGGTCTCGCAAGCTCAACATGTCTGCAGCAGTAATTCAGTTAATATTAGGATGCATAACTTAGAATGTTATTAAGAATTAGAAGTGATTTCAGTGGATCCAGGATATTAGAATATGAATTGACTTTGGTAAGTCTCGGATTTCTTTCACTGATGTTTAACAGTAACTTTAATATGTTCCTACACTTAACGTTATTCCAGGTTAAGGTAGAACATTTGCTTAAAGCAGAATAGTGTTGCAAAGTAGCTTTCCATATGGATGGTCTTACCACATCATATGCATACCTTTATCCAGGAGAAAATAAATCAGGGAAGGGCCTCTTTTAATCTAGAAGAAGTATGTCCACATGGGGAGCTATTCTGGAAAAGTGTTCTCTGATATTTTTTTCCTTCTGTAAACAAGACGTGAGGGAAGTCAGAATTGGTCTCTGATGTTGATTTGAATATATTTCAGATTCATTTATTCTGTGTTAAACACATGAGCAACTTGAGAGTTAAGTTGTTTTGTAGGTTCTAGTGGGAGTACACGAGTAACTTTTTTTCGTGTGTTTAATTCCTCTGAAGATCCTGGCACTGAACCGTGTTCAGTAGAAAGCTTAAAATTAATGAGACTGTATGATGAGAAAGTAAATATTATTTTAGCAAACCTCTTTTTTCCCCCCTTCTAGTTAGCAGAGTCGTACCTTTCTTTGCTCTGCTAAGCAAAGCTTATCAAACACATTGGGGGCTCTCTGTTCCCCTCCATTCTCCCCTGAAACTCTCCTTGTGTCATCATCTATGTTCCTTATTTAAGAAGCTTTCTATATCCTCCTGTTTCATAGCAGGGACTCTGGAGATGCACATTTCCTATCATTCCGCTACCAGGAGCTCTGCCTGCGCCTCTTCCTTCTGTAAGTTTATGCTGCTAGGTCCCTACATTTATCTCCTCGAGCATCCCTCCCAACACACAGTCATTCTTCTCTGCAGCTAGGGTTTTTCTAAGCACACAGCTAAGTCTTGCCAAAATAATTTCCCAACTAAACGTATGTTTTGGGAACTTCATTTTGGAAGGAAGAATGCCCTGTAAAATGGTAAGGAATTACTTACTGGAGTTTAAGTTCCTCCCTTTAATTCTTATTATTTTCCAACAGTCAAAGAATCAGGTTTTTCTCTTGCAGGGTGTTTAAAAATTTCAAAGGGTGTTGGGCAGAGGACAGACCTGAGATGGAGCATAGTGGAAGGTGTTAATGGTTGCCATCAGGGGGTCCTTCAATCTATAGACAATTCCCGGCATGGCTGAAAGCTCTGCAGACCAGATGCCAGCAGTTCTGTATCCTCCATTTTTCTGATTTTCTTTTTTTTTAAATCAATAGATTTCTCTCCACTGGCATATAGAACGATGCAATGGCATTTTAGAATTCATTAGATGTGTCACTCCAAGCTTAGTGTATTTCTCTCATTAGATATGACAACATGCTGAGTGCAAAGCTATGCAAGCATGGTCGGTCATGCAGGTAAGCATCTGTATTATTTTTGCTTAGCTTAAAATTTGGCTTCAAACTTTTTTTTTTTTTTGAATGTCATTGATCAGGTAATGTTAGCAGAGATGGTGACCCCATTTTTAGTCTGGTGTCAAAAAGTGTTAATGACAGTCTGCCTATTTAAGTTAATTTAAAAATGCACAAGGTAACCCAAGTATGTCAATGTTACAATGAGCAGATGAATGTTTATTCAGGAACTTAGAGGCTATAGAGTTTAAATTCTGTGTTTCCAGAATGAGCAAGCACACAGTCTAGAGAACAAAAATTATGGAAAGATAAGCATGCTTATGTCATTGACATTAATTCTCAGCATTAACAACAAAAATATATATTTCTTTGTATGTTGCTGTTGGGAAATGGGAACATGATGCTAATTAATAAGCTGTTGACCCAACAAGATTTTTGTAGTTGAAGTCCCTTAGGACTGTTACAGATTTGATTCGTTTCCTCTTGAGATCATGTCTCTTAGTTTAGATGTCAAACTCCACTCCCTGCCTTACTTCCCCTCCAAAATTTGCTTTTGAGTAAGTAGAAGTGTAGTGACTGCTGTATCAGACTTGTTAATTTAAAATCTTGAGACACTTATTTAAGAACAAGTTCTTTAATAGATTAATACTTCCTAGTCCACTGGTGAAAAGATGTTAAGCAGTCATGATTAGACAATACTAGCTTTTCTTTACTTAATTATTTGTTAGTGTTAATCTAAGGTGGATGTTACTTAATTAAAACTGCAACATTTAAAGGGTGTTTAATAAGGACCAGCTGTCTTTTCCAACAGATCGGTTTAAAGATGATGAAACAGAGCTTTGATGTGAACTTGCCTGCTTCATTCTGCTCAAAGGCTGAATTTTACCCATAAATATAGTATGTTGTTTGGAAGCCAGCAAGATAACAGGACTGTGAAGCATTACTAGAGAACCATTAAGCTTGAGTACTGTTTTTAATTTATAATCATTTTTTTTGTTGTTTTTAAAACACTGATTTGTTATACTGCTACTAGTATAATGAAGTGTATTTGAAATACATTGTTTTCTGAAACTTTAAGTTTATTCTGATGTTTCTATATCATGTGTTGTTTGTACGTATGAAAGTGAACATTATCCATAAATGTTCACTTAGAAGTTATATCAAATGCGTGGAGGTTATATCCTTCTCCCTGTATTAATCGTAAAATATTTTATGGAAGTACAAGCTACAGTATAATTGAAAACAAGGAACTATGACTAGGTCAGTACATATGAAGTACTTTATTTTGGGTTAGGATCATTTGAGACTCTCTTTAAGGATCAGAACTTAACTGCAAACTGGAAAAAAGATCTTATGCTGTTACGCATGTAGTATTTTACAATTGTTGTCTTGTCTAGCAGCTTGTCTATTCCAGCTCTCCTCAAGAGGAGTCAACTCGTGTTGACACTCAAAGCTTTTACGTGTTTTTGCCCTAGAGACTTTAATCAGATATATACTTAGTTTAGTAGAGTACTGTCTTATGCCAGTAATGGATAGACTCGGTTCTGTAGTTTTACTGCAGTATCTGTTTAACAGAAATGTATATATTGTCGCTTTGATTAACCAGAAGTCTGCCAACCAAGGTGTAAATGTATATTTTTATGTTCTTGAACCTATGTTACTTAGTAAATCGTACATAGGAGAATATATCTAGGACAGTTCCTGGATTTCTTTAAAAAAAGAAAAAAGTATTGGTGACCTCAGTGGATTGGAGAGGATATTCCAAGTTTAGTACCTTTTATCAAATTCTTGTATTGGTATAAACCAAGCAGGTGTAATTTTTCGAAGTATGTCATAAACTTCTGTATATGTAGACAAAAAATATTACAGAACAGAGGAAAGTATGGTTAGGAAATGTTTCTTAGCAATCTTCACTGGCTGTCCAGTTTTCTCTGGGTCTCCATATGTCGAGTGTTCTATCTTATGAATTACTTCTTGATTGCTGCCAAAACTCAGAAGACTATCAGTGAACCTGTTTATAATAAATGTATAAACTCTTAATGCTGTATTTTCTGAAGTTCATAAATACTTTTTAACTGCAGGTTCTTACCTGTTTTTGTTTTTAGCCTTTCAGCTGTGTTTTTACATCTGGTTTAAAAACACTCCTAACACAGACTTTCTTGGCTGGCCATGTGCATAGATAAGGCCCAGAGTTTCGTTTTAAAAAGGGCTTGGAGTAGCCTACTTTATAGTGAAGATGCATCTGATGGCTGTATGTCAGCGTTTGAGTTCGTGCTACGTCTTTGAGTAACGCCAGCTCTCAGTGGTCTCTGTTCACCAAGCTTTCTGTCTTACAGGTTGCTTTTTGTTGGCCTCCAAAACTCGGAATGCCGCCTGATGGCTGGTGCTAACCTTGCTGCTCAGGTGGCCTGCTCTGTTCCGTAGGGCCAGTCGAACGCCCCCAGGAGGTACTGTCCAAATGCGCTGGTGCTTGACTAGCAGTGCGCTTCTGATTAATTCACTGTGTGACTGCAATGAAGGACAAGATTCTGAGAAAAAAACTTCCTGTCCTGATCTAACAGTACCTCAGATAAGTTGTTGGAAGTCAGTTTGGCTAAGGACCATCTAGTAGCATTAAAAAATGAGACACTTATGAGAAGGCAAGCAGCTGGCAGTCCAGCAATAACTGTCACATACATGTGCAGAGTTTGCGTAAGTCTTCATCCCTGACCAGTCTTTAGGTTTCCAAACAAAGCAGAGTTGGAGGTGGCAGAAATGGAAAGAGCACCATAAGAGACTGGCAGGGTAAAAGCAGAGCAAGGTGAGACACAGGTGGTAATTCTGGAGTACGTTCTAAACAAGTCACATGGACAGATCAGATTAACTAGGTGTTCTAAGAAGAAATTTCAGAGATTTCTCTTAAAAGGAACAAACAAACCCCACACCTCCAAACAAAACAACTTTGGGAGCCCACTGAGGAAGCGTCATGGAAGTAGATTCCAGACCAGATAAATAGCTGTCACCACCTTTTTAGGTGATAAGGGAAGTTGCAGATTAGCAAGAGGGTTTCATGTGAATGACAACATTTTGAAAGGTAGTATAAGTACTACATGAAGCCACATGTACAAGCCATGTCCATGTTCTTGTTCTAGTCCTGTTGCCACCTCTTACTGCTATATGGATGGATTCCTGAAGCGTGAGGGAAATTAAATGTGCAGGTAGGGATTTGTTCTTTCGAAGTTTGAATTGATCATTAGAGGTTTAGCAAGCATCAGCACATGTTCCAGGATGTATTGTGCTGTTTGGAATTCTGTGTCACTAGAAGCCTGTTAGTGACACTGCTGTTGGCATTGAAGCATTGTTCCAGACATCCCAGTTTATTATTCCCCATGCTGGTTAAGGGTGCAAAAGCCCCTGGGTGTGGTAGAACACTGCTGGTGCTCTGTTTTTGGCACATCATTCATGTGGTAAGGGGATAGCAAAAAGAAGCCAATCCTGTAGCTAGGAAGTGTCTGTGTCCTACTTTGGTGTTCTGTTCAGTGGTCACCCACATTTTTTCGTCCTCTCTTGGCTGGTGATGGGGATTTTTTCATATGTTTGAGACTTGAAATGCTCTGTCAGAATCTAGTTCAGGGCACATACGAAGTGGCTGTTTCTGTACTTTTTAAGCCCTCTCCATTTGATGCTAGGTTTTTTAAAGGTGAACATCTTCGCACAGGTGGATGGATTCCCTCTATTGGCTTAGAAAAGTAGTTGTCTGCTCCTGCCAGAGATATCCAGCACATAAACTCCTCCGTTCCTTCTTCAACTGAGTTACCAGTAGTGACACTGGATATGTTCCTTCATCTATGCTGACCAGGTTAAAAAAGTTAAGTATGAAATCTTTTTCGTAGCATGTTGTGAATAAAGAGGACTGGAATTGTAGCTGGAAAAAACACTTGTGCAGAGATATGAAATCAGGACTACAACAAGTTTAAGCATCAGCCTGCAGTTGTGCATGATGCAGAACATAGTGGCGGGGATTCTTTTCTTTTTGCTGTTTCATTTCACTGGCAGGAAACTTTATCTGTGTGTAGCCACCAAGACCTCTTGGGAGAGGGCCGTGAACTTCTAGGGCACGTAGGAAAAAAAAAGGAGAGCTCACCCGCTGTGTGAAAAACACATTGATGCTGTCTGCAAGACAAGTGAGCAAAGCATCTATAAAGTGTCAAAATCTGTCAGTAGTGTATAAGTAGATATTGACTATATGTAATATACATCATAGCAATCTGTTAAATACACGTTATGGTTGTCACGTTTCTGAAATTTAGAGCTGTAGGTACAGGAGCACCCTTTATTTTTCTTGTTCTTGTGGATCTGGTCTTGGGCTGTTACTCAGCAAGACAGTAAATCTAGTTTTAGGGCACATCACTCATTCTGAACACATTTAATGTGTTCAGAAAAATGTGAGAGGTAGCTTTGTCCAAGGAGATTTCACACTAGATCAAGTGTCATTGTCTCCTTCTGCAGGCCTGAAAGCATAAACTCTGAAATGTATGTTCTGGTTAATTCAACAGAATTAGAGTTGTGTGTGTCCATGACTGATCTGAATCAAATTTGAACCACTTGGTGATCGGACAGTGTGCAGAGGTGGCTGGGAAATGATGGCCTCTGTGTTGACGATGCACCTTCTTGTTGGCAGCATGAAGTCTGCAAGCCAACAGTCTTTAAGTCCAAACCTGGCCTTTGCCTTTTCCTTAATACATCTTGTACAGGGCATAATGTGTCGCAGAGATCATTGTAATATCTCCAAAGGAAGTGCTGTTGAAATGTGTTCTGTTTTTTGTAACCTTTGTTTGTATTCTGATGGCCTGACATTGAAAGAACAAGCTTCTGTCCATGATTGACAGAAACTATAAGGGACAAATGAGGAGCATGCAGAGTTCAAAGGGCTCCGACCAAATATGTGTATGAGGTCATAAATTGCTCTGAACTGTGAGAATTGTATTAACAACTAGACCACATCAATCTAAGTCTTGAGTCTGCTGTGTGGCGGAGATAAGCACGCAGTTCTGCTTGGGACTGCGTGTTCTGTTTAAAGGTTTCTAAATAATTAATTTCTCTCTATTATACATATGATTCTTTTCCCCCACAAAATAGTACGTGATATCCATTTTTACACTCACTGTAATACGGCAATGCCAGATTTTCCTCGTGGTTGGTGGGCAGACTTGGATTTTAATTTTTGACCTTCCCTGCGTTCTTCACTCCTATATCAGTGGGAGGAACTAGATATTTCTGATCTTACTTCTGACTACATTCAAATCCAACCATGCAATCAGTGACTTCTCTGACTTTTTTTGTATACGGCTGTGGGAAAATTCCTGGTTGGCTGGCTGTGAATTAATGAAAATCCTTAGAATGCTTCACTAATGATAGCTCCTGTGGCTTTAAAAATGCTATTCCCTTTTTTAATTTGAGGGAGGTCACAGAGGTTTACAGAAACTAAGAAAAGAAAACTTAACATCTGGTTGTGCTCTGCTGATGACTGCTTTTGTGTGAAGAAAAGTTATGGCGTCTCCTCAGCATCAAACGCATTCAAGGTGATCCTTTCTAAGAACTCTTTGCAAGGATACTTTTCACTCAAACTGTGTTTTCTAATTAATTTTGCTTTGTATTTTCGAATGGAGGATTTTAGTCTTAACCAAGACATGGGAACCCCAAACTCATTTTCACTTAAAAACACACCCTACCTTTATAAAATAAACTTTTTGATTTTATAATTATAATGTAAACAATACTTACATATATTTCTAATATTTTTCTTTGAATTTGTATAACTCCCAGATAAGAACAAACTATGGGATAAAATTTTGGGATAGGTGAAGGTAAGAGAATTTTTTTGTTTGTAGATGATATCCATGATGAAGTTCATTTTCATCTGTTTGCACATAAAGTTCCAAAGAGTAATCTGACTTGTAGAAGTCCCCTTTCTATAATTTTAATTTTACACATTAAAAGAAAAAGTTTTAATAAAGCAGATTAGATTTATGTGTAAATTTAGTTTAGCTGGTAGGAATGCACAATCCAAACAGTAAATCTTCTAAATTGTTAAAACTAGAAGCTATCAGCTGGTCGGTTGAACATATGTATTCCAGGTGTGACTGGCTGGAATTCAGAAAGCATAAAAAATACAACTTTAGAGAGTTTTAATAGTCACATGTCCACTCTATCCTATTATCTTTTTATTTTCTGCAATGATTTAAACAAACTGTATGCAGGCCTGTATTTGTCATTTATTTGTCATTTACCTGTGGAAACAACACTCTAATCAGCTTTTCTTTTAAACATAGGAGACCAATGGCTTTGTGTTTTTATTTTTTTGTTTTGTTTGCTTTTGTTAAGATCAGTGGCAAAACTTTGACTTCAGTTTTGTTCAGTGTTTGTCTTTTATACCGCAAATGGCTTCATGCTTTGTGATTACCTCGTGCTACACAGCGGTGCCTGACTTCAGTGCAAACGCTGGGTGCTCGGCGCGGTCACCAAACAGGCGTCTTGTTTGGCTCCTCCCGTGTGTGCACTGGGATGTACTCACTGAAGCAGGACGCGAGTTCAGAATGCTGTCCGTTTCCACAGTAACCTCCCGTGTGGAGAGTTTCTGGGTGCAGCATCTCAGCGCAGGGTAGTGCTGCAGACGGCAGAACCAACCCAGAACAACCGAGCTGAGTCGCAGGAGCAGGACAGCTGTGCTGGTGGAGCATCGTGCTTGCTTTCACGGCTGTCCCAGAGCACAGCAGTTTGCTAATGTGATGATTTCTGATGCGCAGGATTTCTTGATAATAGCTGCCCTCGATCTCTGTGCTGCATAGGTGTGTTCCGGAACATCCCCTATAGTGTGGTGTCATTGAGTGGTTACTGCACTGTAAATTTACACCTGAGTTTATCACATAGTAATAACTGCCTTGTGTAAACAGGCCCGTAGGGGTAGATTTTCTCTTAAAAGTGCCAGAGGGCCTTTGGGTGCAGCTGCCCAGCCGATGAAGGCCAGCTCTTTCCCCTGCTATTCAGGAGCTGTTCTGTGGCTTGTCTCAAAGCCCTCGTAAAGCCTGCGTGTGCTGCTTCGTATTCCTCAAATTTCTGTGGGGTCAATGTTATCTTTCAGTCTGGGCTTGTGTCTACAGGCGGTAGAAGCAAAATGGGGATGGAAGCTGGAACCAGTAGGTTGTGTGGCTTGCACAGAGCATAAAGACTGCTCTGTCTGGATGAGCTTTAAATACGGTGTGGGAAGGAGGCCTTGCTGAATCGCAAAGCTTTTTAGTAAAGTTTTCAAGCTTGTGCTGGGCTCCCCCTCGGAGTCTAAGAGATACGGGGTATAAATGGGTGATTTCAGGTCGACCCTGTAAGTGTGCGCAGATCCTTAGAAGCTTGGGGTGGCATTTTGAAAAAGAATGGAGTGCCCTAACTCCTATTAACTTTCAGTAGGATTTGTTCTCTTTTGAGGCTTGGGCTGTAGTTGCACTTTATATTGATTCACAGTGAAGCCGTTAGAGAAATTTTCACTCCCATCTGCTTCCTCCCGCTTTGGTGTTTGCCCATCCCTCCCCACCTGTGTTTTCATGCACCTGTTTGTGAGCCACATTGTAAATCACATGATTCAGACTGTTGGGATTGAAAGCTTCCCTTTCCCCCTTTCCCCCACTTGGGTCGTTTGAATCCTGTGGGCAGAGAGATCCCCAGGCAGTTGTGTGAAGTGCATGCTCAGAAGCGGGGAACTACAGCAGGAAGGAGCAGCCAGGACTGGGTGGGGGAGTCAGGAACTCCCTGAGGTGTTTTGTGATTAAGTCAATGTTCCTTGTAGCTATTTGGATACTTTCAGAATTCCCACCCCTGAGGTGTGTGAATTTAGATGCCTTTAAAGAAGAATCCTGTCAAAAGCATTTGAGGTTAGGAGTTTCGTATATGCTCATTATACTAAGTCTAAATTAGAGAAGATTTTGAAAGTACTTTTTGTGTGACCTTTTTTTTTTTTTTTTAAACGGTGAATTGTTCACAAGCAAGAAGATACCAGTGTTTCAGAAGTCACTTCAGCCACTGTTAAAATGCAGCCAAGTCTGTGGTGGAATACAGCAGTCACTTGAGTGCACAGTAGTGCTATACAACCCTTCCTGAGAGGAAATGAAGAGTAGTGTATTGTTTTGTAACCCGAGGAGGGACTTCACTCTACACTCTATGTATTGTGAGTGGTATTTGGGCTGATTAATACTAAAATTATGGAAAGACCCATATATCTTGCTCTGAAGACAGCATCTGTTGTTAGTACAGTATCTGTGAGTAGATTTGTGGAGTTGCAGAGTACAGTTAAGGATCATTCCCGATTAAAAAGAGCTTTGATTTTTAACTGCATCAAAATTTCATGAGGCTCCCTGATGCCACTTCAGAAAGCATGTATGAACAACCCCAAAAGACAGGCCAAATGTAGAGCCAGCTGCTTTAATTATAAAACAGTATCTAACGTCTTGCTTTTTCTGTTAACAACAGAAATATTTTGCTAAAATACTTTTTAAAGAATATCAGTAACATCTTCCAAAATAGTTACAACTTTGCTTTAGTGTTTACATTTTTTCAGCAAATTGTATTGGTGGTGTTTAATAATTATCTTTACCTTAACTTACCCTTTTTTTCTGGCAAGCATAATAGATTAACCACAAAAAATTTAAAATAAGAATCAAAAAAAACAAAACAAACACCTAACCCAGCCTGACCCATAACAGGTGAAAAGTTATTATTCCATGCTTCTTTAGAACATCAATGGAAACAAAACGTTTATCTTTTATTCATAAGTTAAGAATAATGCAGGTTGGGATAGCTTAGGGTTTCTCCATATAGTTGCATTTGTAAAAGTAATTCACTAATCATGCCATTCACTTTGGGGTTCTTTTTAAGTAAGGACCACTAGCCGTGAAATGTCATGCAGAGGTTTGAAAATGGGACATTCAGCTCACTAAAGAATGAGCTGCAAGGACAGAACTTTCTTTTTTTTATTACATTCTGGCAGTAAGTGCAGGAATCAAAACCACAAAATAAATGCTGGAACAAAGACTGGTATCATCTAACAACATTGATGGATACGGTTGATGTTGTTCAATGTAGCCACATCACAGTTGGTATCTATGTTTTAGTTATTGTTTATTTTCCATTCAGCTGCAGAAGTTAACGATATGCGAACTCCAGTAGTTTATTTGCATGCTTGTATGTGGAAAGTTGAATAATAGTTAAAGGTGTGATTCATTTTTCCCCCCAATATGGCTAGCTTTTGTTGCAACAGAGAAAATAATTGTTTCTGTGTCTATATTTTACAATCACATCCAAATAGTTTTCCTTTTGTAAGTTATCATTTATATTGGAAGTGAAACTTATTGGTCTTTAGCTCTTGATCTTTATTTACTACAGTAACATTTTTATTTTGATAGAGATGAAAGTTTAAAGTGAAATTTTTATATTCTGTATTGTATTTATCTTTCCATTCAATGACTTAGGATTAGTTATTTATATATTCAGTTTAACTTTGTTAAGAGGAAGCCAGGTAAATGTTTTAGAGAAGTACAGGTTCAATTTAGCTTTTTAATCTGTGTATTTAAATGTTTAAGCTCTTAAATCATACTTAGCAGTTCTGGCTTCCTAAATAAGATGGCTTCTAGAAGGAAACTTGTGCGCAGCATTAGCTTTTTGTATAGAGACTTTTTTTTGTTAGAAGTGATTGTTTCCTGCAGAAGAACATCAGTTAGTGTGTACATGTGTGTCTCTTGAAAAAAATAAGAGGTTCAAATATTATTGTAAATGGTTTTTCAAGTATTTTTAAAATCAAGAGACTTTTTTTTTTCATAATTTGATCAAAGTCTCATAACCTATGGCTCTGTTTTTGTTGCACATGCTGATGGTCTGTGGATAACATTACATTTTTTCAGCATGAAACCAAACACTTCAAATCCCTAAAGCAGTCTCAAATTTATGGTTAATAAAAGAATTTATTGTACTGGATGTCATCTGTTATATCACTCTGGGAACAGAAACTGGCAGTGAGTGGACAGGAAATATTTCCATTTCAGATCGCTTCAATCTCATGGTCTAGGGCAGAAGTCTCTGATTTCAGAAAAAAATCACTGTGAATATCAATGTAATAGAAGTATTTTAGTTAAGAAAAGTATCATCTTTTTCAAATATTTCTTTCTGTTAATAGTGTTGTATGTGAACATGTTGCTTATATTATTGATGTCTCATATTTTCTGTATTTCAGTACCAATCCCTTAATCTTTTCAGAGCAGAAGGAATAGTACTAATGTATTTTCTACACATATCTAAACATGCCAAGTAAATAGCAGTTTGACAAGTAACTATCCTGTGGCCAAACTGCTTCAAAGTCTCTGACCTTTGTAATTGTTTTTTTTTTTTTTTTTGACTGTCGCCTCCTATGTGATGATGAGGTTCTTCCAGCTTAGTGGATTTCTTCAAATTGTTTCCTTTTGAAACATATTATAAAGTGTGAGATCTGTGTATTGTAACTTTTTTTAATGGAAACTTCATGTAGTCAGATTGAAGTACTTGTGTATTTTTCATGTGTTAAGTAGTATTTTAAATGCTTTAAATACTTTAAAATGTAGAGCTGTTCAAAGAATTGTACATTTTAAATGGTTGTGTTTGGGAGACATTATAACCAGGAGAAAAAATATTTTACATCTTGACCTTCAGCAGATACTAACATCCTGATATAGAATTTTTTTTATTTTTGTAATATTGTGCATTAGTATACTGTGGTTATAAAAGTTTGGAACTAGTTGATTAGATGAATTGATTAATTGTATATTTCATTCTCTAAAATATATGTATTGGAGACAGAAATGTTCCGTATTTTACAGATACTGTATTAGACTGATTGCAGTTCATTTAGAGAGATTTTTGAAATGTAAAGCAACAGGAACACATTTGTCTTTAAGGGTGTCAGTTTAACTTTTTCGGTGCAAATCAGCTTATCTGGCATTATTTTAAGGAAAATTTTGTGAGAAGAGCAAGTGAGAAGAAAACATGACCATGCAGTGGCCATGTGAGTATTAAACGCAATAGATAACTTTTGAGTCCTTTCTTTTTCAACTAATTAGGGTTTTTTTGTGCTTTGACTAAGTTAAAGGTGGAAGAAAAAAGGAAATAATGGTAGTGTTCAAAAGGAAATGTAAAAGGTGTAGTGTGATTGCTTTCCTTTTGGGTGTGTCACAGGTGTTTTTGTGTATAGACAAATTGGTTCTGAAGCTTTTTATTCATTATTTTACTCAGGTAAGCTGTGAATTAAGATGTCTTTCATGCCTTGGAGAATCTGGGCTGGAGTAATGAAAATCTTCTGATTAGAGATTAAATAAGGTTCAGATAACACATGCTGTATTTGCTTGATTGGTTTCTCTCCAGTCACAGTAAAATTGTTACACAAAGCCAGAGGTTTATGTAAAAATAAAGAGGAAGAGTTAATGTTCCCTGTAAATAAAATCAGAGCAAACGATTATTTTACCTGACTTGACACCCTGTTTCTGCTGGATTGTGAGCATCAGCTTGTAGAAAGTTCAGCATATCGTCACTGTGAATGTGACCTTTGTTCCTCGTTAAATGTTTTACATATTAATTTTGTAAGACTTTTTTTCTAAGCCTCAGTGGATTATACTTTAGGTTTCAAATAGTTCTTGTCAAACTTATATCAGCATTTATTACCAGTTACCCTGATTATGCTATTATAATAACTTAACCTTGCACCTTATTACTAATCAAAACAACTCTAGCAAATAATCCACAGATCCTAATGTGGAAAACTGTGTCTGTTTTCTTTCATAGTCAAGCCTTAGATTTTGTATATCAGTTTGCAGTTTTCTTGTATCAAGTAAGTTATTTAGGCATTTTTTGTTTTGTTTTGCATTTTTGCAAAGCTAAAAGGCTTTAGTAGGGTCAAGACTTGCAATTTAACTCAGGCAGTTTGGAAATGTTTTGTTATCTGGGGTGTAGACAAAAAAAAAATCTGTATGTAAAAACAAAGCACTTCCCTTTTAAGGAGAGGAAAAGTTTAAAGATTTGACATAAAACTTACTAGTTAGTTGAATATCACCAAAGGACATCTACTGAAATCTGAGTCCCATATATACAGAGTATAAATGGAAGTCCTTGCTCCACATACTTTGCTATCTAAAATTATTTCATAGGAAATTGGAAGAAAGGAAATTCTGTTATCCCATTTTACAGAAGAGAGGCTAAGGCACAAAAGATACTAAATTACTTCCTCAAAGTTGTAGATATAGGGTATAGAGAAAGCAGGAAATGAATTTGTTTCCTGAGTCTCTGAGCAGGGAGAAATCACAAGACTATTCTTCCGTTCAGAATATGGTACAAAAGGTGCTTGTGTGGTTTTTTGTTTTTTTTTAATGGTCAGTATGTCCCATATAAGACATTTCTCAGAGAATTAGGTGAGAGGGAAAGTGAGATTAAAAATGCGTCTTTTGTCAGTCTCAAGTCTTTACAACCATCACTGTCCTCCTTAAGTGTTAGTGCAACACCGCAGGAACGTGCTGGTCTGCGACTGGACATTATGAAGTATGCCGTGGTGGTATCAGTTGCAGCATCTGGCGAAGTGGCACCTAGCCTGGCTTGACCTTTTAGGTGTCACCGTAATACAGATACTATGTAAGAAAATATGAGTGACTGCTGTCTTCATTGAAGGTGTTTTTTCGCTTGAACAGCTTCTCTGTTTGCTATAGCGTTTTAAAATGATTTTCTTAGTCCTGGCAATTATGGTGAGGTAGGTGAAATTGCAATTCAGGATACCCGCAGTACAGATTCCTTTCACTTGTAAGGCCTTTGTCTGGATCTTACTGGTGCTGCTTGTATGGAGTCCAGAGGAAATGCGTTAGAACAGCGGAGCAGTGGTATTTTTCCTGAGGCTAAATGCACTTTGTGCCGTTCTTGCATCTTGTCAGAGCAGATGAGAGAGTAGATCCGTGTGCCAAGCCTTCATTTGTACATGAAGCATCTGATGTTAGGGTTCCTGTTATTTTTCCCAAGGTGCGATTATGTATGATTTATTAGTGACATATGTAAATTTATCATTTAAAAGAAGGCTGCTTTGACAAAAAAAAGTAAATAGTATGAAGGTGTAGATTTTTTCTCATAGAATTTTTTTTAGCTGAATGATCTAATTTTAACCAATAGTACAAGAATAGAAAGTGCCCTAAGTTGCTAGGAACTGGGTAAGAGCAATCCTTCATGAATAGGATTTAGAATGAAAATATTGCAAGACTGGAAACAGTAGTTAAGCAACAGGAACCAGTGAAGCAATTTAAAGCCCAACCGGGTTGTGATATAAGTTGTGTGAGATAGCGAGTTTTAGCAGATATCATGTTTCATGTCAAGCAGTGTATTAATTAGTATGAAAATAGCAGTTATGAACTAGCCGTTTACTGTATGGACAGAATGCGTAACCTTTGTTTTGGCTTACTTTCAAAAGCACTTAACATTAAATACATAGGAAAATGCATCTCTTAAACTGTTTTACTTGTTCATGTGTATTATAAAGTGTGATATCCATAGGGTGTAACTTTTATTAGTGGAAACTAACTGCAGTCAGACTGGAGTTTCAATGCTATTTCAAACATTAAATCTCTATTTAAGAAATTGTATTTAGATTCCTTTTTTAGTAGTTAAAAACCTTATGGGACTCGATAGCACATAAGGCCTAAAGAGTTTGCCAGTACAGATATACTTAAAACACATGCATTTCCTTGATTTTCTTCCAACAGTAGAACTTAGGAATACTTAATGCTTTTCAGCTCCAAGTACTGAAGAGAAATGAGCATGTAGGAGTATTTGAATGTGTTCTCTCTTCTCTTCTTTTTCTTTTCGTAGTGAAAAGTCTCAACAATCGTGATGGCAGAAGCTGTTCTGTGTAAAGGTATGGTTGCATAGCATAATTAGGGATAAAATATCTGGAGCTGCAGAGTGTGAGAGTCAAAATCCTAGGAAAGTCAGCCTCGATGATCAGGTGAATTCTGAGGTAAACTTTGTTCAGGACTGGTGGTTCATCTTGAGAATTTGCTGCCTTAGAAAGCTGCATTTTGTATGGTTTTATTGTGTTGTGTTCTAATTCCTGGCGTTGATCATAATTTGGCGGAGCTTTTCCTACTTGAATGGCTACAAGAGGGAAAGTTCCACCTTCCTTGCAGAGAGGGGCCAGTATTGTTGAGTACTGTTTCTTCCAAGTATCCTTCAGGTGGACCAGAAGTGTTCGCGCAGCTTTGTATGTATTTCTGACGCATTCCAAATGGAGTTTTTTGGCTGCAGATATGATGGCTGTACTCCATATAGGCTAACCAGGAGTGTAAATTCCCTGGCAGCTGAAGCTTTCCATCTGCAGCCACCAAATGTGTCTGCCTCTGTCTCTCAAGTTCAACCATGTGGATCATCACTGCCTAGCAAGCACTGGACCTTCTGATCCTCACTGCTGGATTTGTTACTGCTTAAACTGTGGGAGTAATTTTCATCTTCTCTGTGGAGCAGCACTAGAAAGCAGCTCTAAGAAGAAATTTATTTGCTAAAAGCACATAGTCAAGTAGTAAGAGTCTCCATTTGCATGCTTGGCTCGAGGAGGTGGGCTCATACCTTTAACACCTTTAGAAGGAAGGGCAGCATGGCCGAGTCTTGATTTTAACTCGGCAGGAAGCCAGCTTATATGGTTTGTCCATTTACTTTGTGAAAGGAAGAAAGGGAGGAATACCTGATTGCCTTGTAGGATACGGGAAGATTTATAGGGAAAGGTAACTAATTTTATTAGCCTCACTGATGTGCAAGAACTTTTACTTCTAAGCAAAAAGTATTTTTAGTAATCGTGTTTGCTGACATAGTGATCATTCCACTTTTGCTGTTTGTTTTTCCATCCAGATTTAAAAAAAAAAAAAGACAAAAAGTCTCTGATATACTCATTATGCCCAGCCTAATTTGAAACTACAGTAATCTATCCCTCACTTTTGATGAGGGGACTGTGTAACACAGCTGTATACAGAATAAAAGTGGCACTCCTTGGTATATTATTTTTTTTCATGTCACTCATTCTGCTGAACTTAATGCCAAAGGTACCTTTGTGTTGCTACTGAGTAGATGCCTACCTAGTTTTTCGTTGTCTGAGTCTTTTAAAATTAGGTAGCTCACAAGGATGGTAACTTTGGGAAGGGATACTTGTGTCATTTTAAATAAAATTGTTTTTTTACTGCATCTTCTGCAAAACCAAGTTTCGTGTGAGGTATTAAAAATACTACTGTGTGAATGTTATTCAAAGCTGGAACACTGGGGGAACTTTAAAGCTGGAACATGGAGGATTTTGGCAGGCAAATAACTGATTGTTCCTGGAATTGAACCATACTGCTTGCTAACCCTGAGCTTGAAAATCTTATGGATGAGTACAGTTGTGTTTCTAAATCCCCAAGAAAAGGTTTTTATGTTTAAAATAATTGCATTACTTCAAAGGAGGGATTAAAATGGAACAATCCCAAATCTTGTCTACTTTAAAAGTTTTACAGGTTCTGTGGTACTGTGATCAGCAGAATGAAGTTATTGCTAAATTGCCTTGCTCCATATCCTCCAGAATCAAAATTTTGGTTTATTTATACATTGGTCCTACAAAAACAACATCCGCTAGTTTTCTTTACAGCCTTGAGCTCCTGTGAATAGGTGTACTTTCCTTGGTTGTGCCTGTTTGTTTCATTCATGTAAGTAAGAATTAAAGTTAAGGTACTAAGAATATGTATTTCGTACTTTCCAACTGCAAAGCTCGTAAGATTTTTCGGTGAGTTTTTCTCAAAGAATATAGGAGAAGGATTTGGACTGGGGGAGAAGACATTGTGTGAACAGACAAAACAAAATTGACATGCTATGTCAAATTTTTTGCATTCCAGCCTTTATGTAATGTTCTGCTTTTAAGATGTCCTTGTAAGCAGCTGTTCTTATCGCTTTCAAAAGTTACAAATCAAATAAATAAACTCACCCTGTACTACAAACGAAGTATTTTCAGTCTGCTTGCTCAAAGTTTGTTTGCAATGAAAATCTCCAAAAATGCAGTAAATTACAGAATTGTTTTTTTTTAGGTAGAACAGTTACAAATAAAACAGTTAATCCACACCTGATGCCACTTTCACTGAATTATTTTGTGTTTTTTTTGTGCATGTGCGCATGTGCGCACTGGCATTAGATTGAGAAGAGGAAAAAAAAAACCCACCCAGAAATAATCATGGTTGTGAATATAAATGCAGTGTAAATGAGGAAAAAGTAGAGATTTTAAAAATGCATGTATCAAATGACTGTGTGCTATGTGACGTGTCTCCAAATAATGTGTTGGCTCCTACTTGTCCTCTCAAACCTGAAGTATTTTTACTTGATCATTTCCATTTTTAAAAAATATCATTTTAAAATAAAAGCTTTAGTCATAATCTTTGCCAGGCATAAGCATGAACTTTCAAGAATTCCATGGGGGGTAGCTAGATGCCATAAGGTATTCCGATATCAAGATAAGAGAGAGAATGCCTGTAATGCTCCAAGAAAGTACATGGAAAAACATGGCTTGATGAGGGAAATTCCAAATTGTAGTATAGGTGTTAAGTCCACTTTTAATAAAGAAGTGTGGGAAATAGTGTGCAGATTGCTGTTCATTGGATCATTTGTTTAGAGATGTAGTATTTTCTTTTCCATCTTTTAATCAAGATGTGAAATTCAGGAATACCAACAAAGCTTTTACATCCACTTAATCACTAAGAGATCTCCCTAGTGTCATTTATTCCATCTTGATACTCAGTTTTGAAAAGTACTAGGAGCAGAATTGTTTCAGTGCGCTGGATCTTATGTTTTTGTAGGCATCAGATTTTAATGATGACAGTACTTGAGTTTGATCCATATGTGTGTATACGTATATAAAGATCATAAAACTCTTTTCTGAACAAACCTGATAAGCTGGTACATATTGGGTCTTGGCCTGTTCATAACACCAATAACTTATTAGCTATTATTAAATCTTAAAATTAAATATATTTAGAAAAGAAGTCGTTACTTATATATAACAAATGCCTTTGTGTCACTTTCCTAGTAAGTGGAATTTAAATATGATAGAGGTACTTTCTGGTTGCAAATGTTCTTGTGTGCTATTAACATTCTACCTTTGAGCTTAGCAAAGATGGAGTTACTAGAAAACTTGTTCTCTTGGCTCTACAGACAACAGACATATAATACTTAATCGCTGAGTGACAGAATTATTGTCTACTATTAGCAAAGCTTTGTCTATTGTAGTAGCTGTCCATTACATCTTCATCCATGCAGACTACTTGGACAAGCATGCTAACAAATTTGATTTACAAATTTGGTGCACTAATTGAGATTGAGATTGTATTGCGTTAGATGATGCATGTAAAAGTAGTGAGAGAGAGTCCCTGATGAGAGAAAACAGAGATGATGGAAAAGATGCAACATGGCCTTCCATTTAAAGATGGGGAATTAATTGGCCAGTGTTACACACACACACAAAAATCTGTTCAGCTGTTATCATTATAAGTTACACTGAAAGAGCAAAACAGTATTTTTTGGCTCTTTTTCTACTTTATTTACTTTATGCTTGAGACCCCAGTTAAATATAATTAGTTAATATTGCTGTGACCCTAAAAGTCTTTACAGCCACTTTCTTTATTGTTTGTGTGGATTGAACAGAAAAACAGCAGAGATAAAATTATTTTAAAACAGGACATTGCGATTGTAAAATCACTGTAACAAGGAAGCTCCTACTTCTCAATGTCTGTCCTGCAGAATCCTTTCATTTGTTTTTCTAAATGACTGTTTGATCAGATTAATTAAAATAACTGTGTTAAAGGTCTGCAGGAAAAAAAACAGCTTTTATGCTGATGTTTGGAGAGCATTTATGTTAACACAAACAAAAGCGACAGCAGACTGCAGATGATGGCCACTTTTCAGTGCTGCTAACCACAAATGCTGATGGTACAATCTCTGTACTTTCCAGTGTCAAGGAGTTATCAAATTAAATGAAATGTAATTGGCTGATACTGAATGTTGGCATGAAAGAGATGGAGAGGGAAGAGGAGAGAGAAAAGAGTGGAAAATGGTCTTAAAAATCCTTCTTGGTTTTTTTTTTCCTTCCCATCCCTCAGATGTTAATACAGTGGAGCTTTGAAGTCCTTAAAAATTCCATTTGCTTTTAGAGATCTGTAAATTTATTTGGCTGGCTGTGAAACTAGACATTTTCTTTTGGAAGTGGTTTTCCCTCTGGTTATCAATGTTTTGTCATCTTGATAATGGATTTTGTGCTCTACCTGGCATAGCTGCCGAAGATGGCTGAAAAATTGGAACCAGAGATGGTGGTACCTTCTTAATTGGGAGGGAGCCTGCCAAATTTGTGAACCGTCTCGGCTTTTGCATAGCTTCTAAGTGAAGCTTGAGACTAAACCTTCAAAATCAATCCTAGTTACTTTTACAGATTGTCTGTTTCTTTGGATGAAACCTGGGATCAAAGAGCTCATGCTAGGAATTCCCAATGTAAAAGGTGGGAATCTGGCAGCAGAACATTACTAGTGAACCAGTTACGATTTTGGAAGTAAGTTCCTATAGCTGTTCTCCAGGTGCCATTGCATATGTTCAGCTTCAAAGGATAAACTTTTTTTTGTATCTTGCTGGCTTAGAAATACTTACTGATTTAGGAGAAGCAGCAAATCTTTATGTGCATAAAATCTTGGAAGATGCAATTAATCAACTTGCTCTGTAGCTTTAAAGCGCTGTTTTTCTTTGCTTTCCTTTTTTCCCTGATGTTCTCTCCTCTGAAAGCTACATCATTTCTTAATATGCGGTAAGCAAAATAAATGAATTTATTTCATATCATGTAATATACAATATCTATCAGATACATATTAATATAGCATATATTTATATAACATCTGTGTATTCAGTGTTCTCACATGCTTCTTAGTCACTTCTTGAAACCTTTTATTCATGGTATTCTAACTCTTCAAATGTCTTTAGGAACGGAAGACTGTGTCTCATAGCTTACAGTTCTGTAAGTTTTCACATAAGTGGACAGTCAATGAAATGAACCAAAAAATATACCTTTTCCTAGATATGTTAGTTTAAAGTACTCGTGCAAAAGCTAAAATCCTGTGCTTATGGAATTGTTCCTCTAAGTGTGAGGGACCCTGTAAGCTTACTAAAGTTCTAAATAACTTCCTACCACGAGAAGAAATACATTGTTTAATCTGAGTGCAATAATTAGCTAGCTTGTTCATTTTATAGTATGCTATGTTGTAAGCAGTAAGCGTGCATAGCAGGCTTCATTAGTTTCTTCTCTTCTGTTCTTTCAGAGGTGAAGCATTCTATTTACTTGTTGTTCATAGCACAAGTTGGCATTTCTCAAACTGAATTGGTTTGGGTCCCTCTGAAAACATCCGTACCTCTGTACTCCATTCCTTCCCAGCCACAGTCACCACTCATGCACCTGCCTTGGCATTGCTTGTTCTCCCCTTCCATTTCCCCAAAGCCTCATCTCCTCTCTTGTCCCTCCTGCCAGGGAGCATGTCCCACAGGTAAGGGAGCACTGGTTTAACTACAGATTTTTTGGCATCTAAGTATCCTTAGACTAGCACTTTTCTGTAATGTCCATGGGGAATGTGCATGGTTTGGAAACATTTATTCTGATGATTTTTGAGGGGCTTTTGAGAAATATATTTTGAGAAATATATTTTGAGAAATATATTTTGAGAAATATATTTTGAGAAATATTTTTTGAGAAATATTTTTTGAGAAATATTTTTTGAGAAATATTTTTTGAGAAATATTTTTTGAGAAATGCTTTTAATTTAACAAGCATTATTAACACAAGAAAGTTGGAAAAAATCAAGTGTGACAGGGCTGACTATAGCACAGTTCTTATGCAAAGTCATAAATTGCCTGAGAGAAATAAGAGCTGGTGCCCTTTTTCTGCCACGCTTTGCTGTATTGAATTCCTGGGCTTGACTGAGAGATTTAAGAGTTTCACGGTAGGTGGCAAACGGTGTAAATTAAACTTGCTCCTATCGTTAAATTGTGGCTTTAAGAACTGTCTGTTTCTTACAGCAAACCAGTTGACGTACATTCAGTGAACAGCTGCGTGGAGCCGTGTTGCGTACTGAAGTGTCATGCTACGAATACTTTTTGTATTATTTCTTTCTTTGATTTCTTACCTCTCTGTCGGATAGACTGGTGAAGTGTAAGCTAACCTTCCACATTGCCTTTTTTAAAAGTAGAGGCTGAAATAGCCAGGAATGAGGCAAAAATACATTTCTGCTGGTTTTTTTTTTTTTTTTTCAGTTGGTGGATTGCTTGCTTTTTGTGCTTTGTCTTGGTGTTTAGGTAGGATACACTGTAATCACTGATCTTCGCTCAGCGTGTTCCACCTGAAAGTCTCGCATGACCCCCATGAGGCTAGCTGTCACACAAGTATACAAGCATGTTTTTAGGGACCACCTCATCCTCAGACAGGATTTAAGTCAGCAGCTGCTTAATTCAATATCCTTTTGTGACAGGAGGAACTTGAGAAAACCATATCTAGTAGAGGTGGCAGAAGAATATGTTCAGACAAAATGTAATTACCTGTCTGGGAGGTCAGCCGTAAAAGCATGGGTAATGTCATGATTTCATGAAAAATGAGATATTTAATGATTGCAAAAGGTCAGGACAATTTTTTTTGTCATATCCAAATGGAGTATGAGTTTCTTAAGTTTGGTTTAGGGAAATAAGTGTTACATGTTCCTTTTAAGAGACTGTTTCATTTCCCAGGTTCTTACATAAAGTTGTTTTTTCTGGTTATGGTCCTGGATGGTCATGGTCACTGGGCCATCTGTACAGTTTGATTTTGAATTTTTTACCACTTAGGCGGTTTTGGCTGTCAGGTTAGCTGGTACATCTTTTTTTTAAAAAAAAAAAAAGGCTAATGGGGACGCTTTATAATGTTTGCCCCAAGCCACAGGGCTTAAACTGGGGTAAAAAAAAAAAAAAAAGCTATATTCTGGGAGATGGAGAAGGAATATGCTAAACGAGAAAGTGTCCGGCAATCGGAACAAAGGGAGGCGGATTGTGACAGCCCGGGTCACCGGGCATGCTGCTCCCTGCCAGGCCAGGCCGCGCCGGGGAGGTCAGAGCACTGGGCAGGTTCACGTGAAACAGGGCTTCTCCCAGTTCAGAGGAAGGGCCTAATTGATCTACCAGACAACCTAATGCTCTGTCTGAAAGGGACAATTGTGTAAAAGTAATGCGCTAACACCTGGAGACTGACCGTTGCATTTCCGCAAGTAACGTGGAAGAAAAAGCAGGGTCTGTGAACACAACGGGCTGCTCTGGAAGAGGCTGTGCTGGGGGGCCCAGCTGCCCAGCCCGTGTAGTGGGAGGACGATCTGCTGGACGAGGCAGGAGACCCCAAGTGTGAGGAGTATGGGGATTAATAGTTAATAGGGATGGTGTGGTTCCAAACGTTATTGGGAATTTTTAAGGTTTAGTACTGAGTTTTGATACGAGCCTTTATACTGATTTTTATGTTAGTGTTGTTCTGTGTATGTTTATCTCGGGCCTTTGGCATTGGTGGTAACTAAATATTTAGTATGTAGTGAGTAGCAGAGGGTTTTCTTGTTGATCTTCACAGGAAAACAGTGCTTGGCTGTAGTTTTTGTTTTTGTTTTTCTTAGAAGAGGGATTGAAAGTAGAGGGGTGTAAAAAGGTTAGGGATAGCAATGGTCTTAGGGAGCATAAAACTGAAGGTTTGTAGTCTCTGCTTCTGCCTACTTGGAGTACTGTTTGCAAATCCCCACTTGCAGAAGCTAGGTATTCTTAGGGTTGCTGGGTTTTTCAGGTGGATCTGGGAAACTATATCTTGTGGTACTTGAGGACAAGTTCTAACAATTTGAGGCGCTGCAGGAAAAGAAGCAAAAACATTAATGGACAAGACTGCTGGCTAAATCTAGACCTGACTGCAGGAGGTGATTATGCCACTGACTTCAGTGGAATTGCACGTGCTCAAAACTGCAGATCAGTGTGGCTCAAAATACTGAAATGGGGACTCAAGGAAGCTGCTTTGTAAATATCAGTTAACAGAAGCTATTTAGTTTTAGTAATGATAACCCACTCAGAAGCATGCTTTCATAGAGTTTAAAAAAAAAAAAAAAGCAGTATGCTTTGAAGTATTGGAAGGTTCTCTTTAAGGAAAAAAAAAAAAAAGATTTTCATGACCACAGAGCCACACCATTTTAGAGTTTGTGTGTTATAAGAGTGGCTTCCCAGATAGCATATAGCATTTGGATATCCTTTTTTTTTTTTGAACCATTCCACTTATATGATCAGCATAATCAAATATGCATCTTTCTGTATGATCTTAAAAGTGTATCATTAATTTTGTTTTGATCTTGACATATTTTCTTTCACCTTAAGAACATATAACACATTTATTATTTAAATGTCCAGCTCCTGCTTGGTTCCGCATAAATTCATCTGTGCCTCTACACCTACTGTTGAACACTAGACAGATGGATTTCTAGTCTGCTACTCCAGCACTTGTTGCTCCTCATCTGTGCATGCTTCTAGTTTTTTCCTTCTTACTGGTTTCTTCTGGATCTTTCTGCTGCTCCAGGAATTTATCACACATGTATTGTTGCTCTTATCACACATGTGTTGTTGCTCTTGCTACTAATTATTTTCCTTACAACAATCTCTAGAAGATGTTCAGTGTTTGTTTCTATGATGCCACTGCTGAAATGGCTAATGGACCAGTCAGAGATTACTTTTTTTTTCTGAAGGTTGAACATTATTAATTCAGCTAATGTATGCAGCTTTGTAAACTATAGTTGTTACTTTATTTCCTGTCTCCCCAATGTATTCTTTGCATCACCAGTCTCCTTAAAATATGAGCTTTGGGAGGGAAGTGTACAGCATATACCATATGGTTCTGCAGCACTAAGAAATTAAACAGTGCTTACGCATTTTGAGTGTCTGAACTATGTTCGCTGCTGGGATGGATGGATTTGGTTTCTGAAGTTTCTTCATGCTCATAAATGTCTTCCCCCCCCCAGTACATAGTTTATAATGAAGTAAAAATAATGCTGAGCTTTTCATATCTCAGGCCAAATTCAGGATACAAATGCCACAAAGCATTTGAGCTCCTCTGCAGCTGAACTTATGTGCAGTGGCTCTGAAGATGAAGCAGTGAAACAGTAAATAACAACAAAGAACGAACTAAAATCTGGTAATTTCTTATGCAAGCAACATAATGATTTAACATGAAGGAACATACAAGATACTGACTTATTAGTAGCTGAAGGAGAATATTTTGAAGAATTCAGGTCCCTGTTGCAAGTCTAAAATAGGCACTGAGAAGCCTATTGATCCATGAATTCACTTTTAATAAAACTTCTCGACTGTCACTGAGTTTTTTTAAAAGTTGTTCCCATAATTTGTGTATGTAATGCAGGAAGATACGTAAAGGCAAATATGGAAAATGTTTAAGTAGGAATAGTCAGTTACACTAAGAATATAGCAGTAACAGTATGAAGCCATCTACGCAGGGTTTAGAATTCATTCTTCAGTCAGTGGAGTATAAGCAAATGATATAGCATACATGAGCATGGGTTGTGTATTCTGTTATATTCTCTTGGAAGCAGTCCAAAATGCAGGCATATGATTAGTACAGATAATAAGTCTTTGCGCTGATAGCTGTAGAAATAGAAAATATTTTCACTTGGTTGAAAACATCAAGAAGGCTTTAAAATGAAAATAGCAGATGTCAAATATAAAGCCTCTAGTTTACTGAGCAATGAGTATGGTAAACATTGATTATTCATCTTGATGTTAGAGTTCAAAAACAATTGTCCCTTCAGTTTGCCTCAGGGGAGCATGAAATTAGGACCATGTGTGCGTTGATTAACAACATATGAAAGATGAATCATGATTACTGTTTTGGTCTGGTGCACAAGGCTATGCTCGAGGGGTAGTGATTTCCTACCTCCTTTACCAGATCTCTGTAATTAGTGCTAGCACGTATCTCTGTTTCCTAGTATTGATGTTAAAGTGGTTGCCTGACAGTGCCTCTTCACATGTGTAAACTGCCTATCCTGAATGGAAGTGTATGCTCAAAAAAAGGTGAATGTTGAGGTATGCTTCAATGTTGTTTGTAAAAATGGTTATTCATGGGACAATTCTGAAATCACCAATTTCATCGCTGGCAGGAAGTGTCAAATACAAAAAAAAAAAATTACTTTCAGCTTGACAAAGAATATGAAACACTGTTTTAAGTTGAAGAGGAAAAAGTTTGACAACAAAAATAAAGCAGCTTTTTAAAAAAAATTTCTTTCCATTGTATTTAATTTACTTATGGCCTCTGAAGGCAGGCATTGGTTAAATTCAACTTTTCTCAGAGGCACAATTAGTTCCTGTGGTTAAAATTTTCTTTAAACTCTGTTTCTGGAAATGGAATCCTAACTTTGTTTCTCTCTGGCATAATAATGGGTAGAAACAATTGTTGTAAGTGCATTTCATTAATAAGTAGTTACCATATATGCAGGGTGGGTATTAGAAAACTATAAACAAACAAAAGCAGAGGTTACCTTTACACAATGGTCTTTGTCTCTTGCGAATAGTCATACTTTTACATGTTGAAAGATGGATGCTTAAAATGAAATGCCTGCACATGCCTTGATCATCCAAGTGAGTTAGTCATTTGTTCTTCAGGAGGTGAGGTGTATTAGCGTTATTCAGAACTGAGCTAATTTAAGATATCTTAGGATCTTAACTACCCAAGCTGTTGATGTGGATTGAGGAACAGATCCAGCATAGATCTCTGTGACTTGAGGTATGTGCTCTGTGATGGAAATTCATTCAGACTTGCTTGCCCCATAGAGGTGTGGGATTTGAATCTTAGTTTATCATGTTTTCTACAGAGTTCTGTGTTTTGAGCTCACATACTGTGACACTTTGTTGTTATAGGTAACAGCCCTCACCTCCATTTTTTAACCAACAAGATTGTTTGCAGTTTAATCTGTGCACATTTCAGCTTTGATTATCTGTTTAAAGATCAGTGGTCTATAGTTTTTCTGAAAAGATGTTTTGGTTATTTTCTTTCCTATGTATTTCTTAGTCCCTGTGTAAAGAAGTATGTGGACCAAAGGAATTTTATAGGCAAAGCTCCTGGCAATGCAGACTTGCTTTCTAGCAATGTTCAGAATGAATTAAAAGCTACATGTAAATTCAACAAATGTTAGTGGTTAATTAGCTAAGAATGTAGAACCCTAAGGCCGTAACATTAGTATTTGTAGTTGTAAAGTAAGATGCTCTAAACAAATTGTCTTAGCTATAAGCCATTTAAATAGCACAACTACTTAATGGCTTAAATAGGAGGGAATGCTTCCTGGAAGAATATGTTGTTCAACTCGCAGCAGGAAGTACTTGGAGGATTAGTACCAAAGTTTAGCATGATAAGTTGTCTGATTAGCTTACATGTTTCAGCCTGCAACTCATATGACAGTTATCTAGTTCAACATTTTAAGGTGCCGCTAACTCTCTCCCAGATTTCTACAGCTGTTTTGGATCTTTTATACAGTTTTTAAATATAGGGAGTAAAAGATCAAATGAATTAAAATACTTGTGCTGGTTTTTGGTGGGGTATGGTGGAATTTGTCTCTCATCCTCAAAACTTCAGCTCTGTGACACAAAAGGAAGACAGGTGACAATTTAATGGCTTATCTGCCTTTGCTCATTTATAAATATAAGTCAGTAGGTTTCTGTTTTGTCATTTTTTTGCATACGTTTTACCAAACACAGTCGTCATTTTGCTGTAGTTAAAGGAGTTTTTTTGTAGTGTAAGAGAAACAGAAAATGTTTCAGAAGAGAACAGATATTACTAGAAGAGTTAAGACTGTGGAGAAAAAAAATGATACCTTCCTGTTTCAGGAAACGTTTTTGTGTAACAGCTTGTTTAATGCCAAACTAAATGAAAGCTAAGCAAATGAAAAGCCACCTAAGAAGAAAGATTACAAAATTCACTTCCAAGAATACTATCAAGTACTATTGCTTTTATCCTGTATGTGCTATTTTACATCTTTTTCTAAGGTAACTTTACTCATTCTTTGTTTTTCTTTCTAAACACTTAACTATCGAGTGAGATGCAGTTCGTGTTTACACATGGTCCTGACAACATCTAAGTACAAGTGGAGTCCTTTTATACTATTAACTCCTGCTGTTTACATTGTAGTGGTAAAACCAAATATAGTTCCTTTTGAAGGGTAATATATTTTTTTAAAGGTAATGGTTAATATGATGTTATTTGCCTTTCAGAGAATGATATTACCCCCATAAGACTCAGTGTTATAGTTTTGAACTTTGCATCTAGTAAGGGTTAGAGTAATAGTACATTTTGTGTTTCAAAAGTGATTTCAGTGCTTTCTGAAAGGTAAGTCATTGCTACCTCTGAAGTCCAACGTTCTTTTGTGTAGGTATAAGAGAGACACCAAAGTCTTCAGCCCGCGGATGTGTTTAGATTCTTCCCTGGGAGAGCAATGGGATAGTTCTCCGACTGGTCCTCAGTTTCTACGACATTCAGCAAGGCATTGTCTGTTTTGATAACATTTGATAATAGAAAAGGGTGTCTGATATGGCAGAATGGACTTCTGCAATATGCAGTCCTACTGGGAAGGTTATGAGATAAAATTATCAGGATTATTCCGGTTGGAAATTCACGGTTTCATTTGTTACCTTTCAATTCTTTGTTGATTTTAGCCAATAGTCAATGGAAAGATTGGAATTTAAATTCCATGTCTGTGTTTTTGTCTAATGAAGCTCTTTTTAGCAAGAATTTCTTTAACATATTTACATTACATGTTAAAGTGATGGAGGCCTTTAGGTGGGGGCCTCTCACATAAATAGAAAAGTATCCATGTGCATAAACCACATAAGACTCAAAGTATGTTGAAATATAAATTCCAGCAGAATGATACAGCATGATACAGCACAGTACCATTAATTACTTATAAATGTATCTGTATAATTTAGTGACGGACAGGCATGGGCACATACCTGGGTACTAGGCATTGATACTCTCTGTAGTAACTGTTTCTCCCATATACAGTTCAGCACA